>VDFB02282568.1:51102-67787 GCA_007258455.2 Sequoia sempervirens | reverse complement strand
CAAATGTATTTATGAAATGCATTTATGATTATGGAAAAATGATTACGTATGAATATAATGGTTATGTATAAAAATGCAAGTAATGGATGTATTTAAATGATTATGGATTAATGATTAATGAAATGGATGATTTAATGATTATGCAAATGGTTAAATGATTTATGCAGATGACTATATGAAATATGCAATGGATAAAAATGATTACCAGGATAATTTTAAATTTCAAGATAATAATTAATAAGTTAGAATTAAATTGGCATAGTCGTAGCCCCTTGACCAGATCAGGCACATGGGCATCTCTATCCCCAAGGAAACAAGATGACGCAGGTAGAGTCATCATTCCTACCACTAGGGCTTTGTACTCATATGGAGGGATTGATTTTTAAACATGGAAATGAAGGGAGATTGGATGGACTTGACGCATGGGCGCCCTCTCTCAACAGAGGATTGGTGCATTAACTCCTCACTCGAGTAACATATCCTATGCCAGATTCAAGGACATTAACTCTCAAGCCATTCCATAGGTATAGAGATCATAATTTGGCTAAGATGGCTTCGGAATGTGTGGCTTGATAGGAGAATAAGAAAAAAAAGTACTCAACAATGGTGATAATGTATAGTGGGAAGATATTCTTGGTGAACACCTAGCTCGAATGTTGTGCAATTATCTATAGAGAAGTTGATGCCACCTCCTGTAAATCATATGAAATGGATCGGGAGTGGAGTAGTTGTGAAAATTTTCTATTATTTCAAAGTTGGCAGTGCATGGGAATTAATGGCAGACTCCCTATATCTATCGGCAAAGATGACATTGTTGCTCACAAAATGGATACCCCAATAAGATTGAGGAGTTCCAAGAAAAATTTAGCATTCCTAGGTTTTATAACAGATCAGAGGCTAAAGAAAATATGTCTAAACAAAGACATTTTATGCCTTGAGGCAATCAGGATGGTGCTCAGGAAGAGCTACTACTTCTCGAGCAAACAAACCAAAGAAAATTTTGATATATCATCACAATTCCTCGCCTCTCTCTTAGACTTGAATTTTCCAAAGGTGTGGTTTCTACTACTACTCAGAATGGTGTTCAAGGTTGCGATCTTGGTGGATGATGTAGATGTGGTTGTAGTAGCCCAGCTAGGGGTTGGCATCTCGTGGCCAAATGACATCGACAAGATATTCTTACTAGGGGTTGAAGTAGAATGGCACCCCTAGGTGAAGCCACAATAGTGGTTTACAATTTGATGGAGGAAGGAAAACTGAGAAAAAATGACCCCATGGCAAAAAAATTGGTTTTATGGGTTCAAATGAACCTACAAGTTCCATTAGGCAAAAGGGGTTTGCCTAAACTAGGGTTGGCGAACCCATTAATTACTAGGTTCACATTTCCCACACAAAATCCTAAGCACATGGCCCAAAGCTTGGGTTAGAGGTTAAAATGGAGAATCTTCACAAAACCAATAAGAAAGCGGGTAGTCCAGAGACCAGGCTATCCATGAATATAATTTTAATATGTTTTGGTTTTATTATGTATTTGATTTCTTAGTTTTATTGAACATAGGTTTTTCATCGAAAATGAAGGTCTATGTTCTACACATGTGGAAAAATAGCAGATTATAAAAAAAATTTGAAAAATATGATTGCACCAGATATTGAAGTCTTTGATCCAACAAAAAAATTGAATTGAATGATATATACAAAAATAGTTACACGTTATCTGATCATGCTATATGCGAGATTGTAATTGGTTTTTGACTTCAAAACTTGATTAGAAAAAATATTCAATTAAAACTATCAACCAAGTGGAAGCACTAGATATCAGAGTTACAAATCCAAATTTGAAAAGAATTAGGGTACATCAGCTTCATAAAAAAATTTATGTGTTGCTCTGATTGTGTGTCACTTTTCAAAATGTTGTTTTCTAAGCCAATTTTTGGATTTGGAGATACAAATAAGAATTGCAATCTAATTCCAAAAATATTTTGGAATCCTAGGACAAAATGTGACAAGACTCTAGTTTACATATCGCTGAAATTCCTCCGCAGGTTTGCTTACGCTATAACTACTGAATGTGAAGATTTGATTCAAAATAATAATTTCAGTGTCCAGTTTGGCCAAAAGTTTTAAACCACTATTGTGGGATCACCCCCCTTCATACTGAATCTCGATGAAGCTGGCCAAACCCACCATAGGCACTAGGCTACCATGGGATACAATTTCTTGTGTCAAAGGATGGTGTTAAATGAAGTTGAAGGTATCCAGTGGTTTCGTGATTATGTAGAGTTGGTGGAGTCGTGTCACTTATATGATGAAGAGGATTGACAAGGTGGATGGTGGTGGTGATTTTGACTAAGCCCAAGGTCAGCACCCAGATGGGGATGTTTTTGTTTTTTCCAGTGTTAGTTTTTTGCATTGTAATATGAAGGTCTAGTTTCATGAGAAATGTTTGGGATTGTAAGCCCGCAGATCCTCCTTCGCTCTACTACTTCATGTGGAAAAAATTGATGTAATTTTTTTGAAAATATCAATATAATCTATGCAACTTCAATTGTGTCTTATGAATAAAAAAAAAAGTTAGAATTATATTGTATATATGTTTTAACCATAAAATTAAATAAATTTGTAATTAAAATAATCTATATAATTTTAGTTTTAATTCTAATTAAGAAATGAACCTTACTTAAATTAATTAAATGTATTTTAAATAATTATAACCTTAATCTTAATTTAATTGAAAAAATTATATAATTATAATTTTAAATTAATCTATGTGATCATAATTATAATAATAAACATAATCTTAAACCAAATTCTTAATTATTATTATTTTAAATTATATTATTAGAATTATATTTACATAATATTAATTATAGTTCTCACCTTAATAAAATAATATAAATAATATAATATAAAATAGGTACTTTTTATGTTTCAAACACTATAATATAACAAGTGTCATTTAATTAATCTTAACCTATGAAATTTTGATTATCTTTACATGTAATAATAAAAAAGCGTGTTAAGGAGCCACTATTTTTATAATAGAAAAAAATAGGTTTTATGTATTAAAATAAAAAAAATACAATCTATTTCATCTCAAAGATGGGAGTATAAAATATTAGTGTAATTTTAAAAAATCAAGAAATGCCTTCAACAATGCCTCCAAAATCACATTTCTTGATCAAGGTCAAGACTTTTAATTTATTAAAAATATAAATAGTGGTGTGGAAAAAATTGATTATTGTTGATCAAATTTTTTATGAAATTTTGGAAAGGTGATGTCATTTGTCCATATTACTAAGATATTCTTTCAAAATAGACACAAAATTAAACAAAAATTGATATGGATATGCAAATTTCATCATAAAAATATTTACAATTTGATTGATTGTGTAATCTAGAAGATTAAAACTAGTTTCTTCCAAATTAAAATTATAATGATGATGCATATAAGATAAGACAATGATAAATTAATTTTCTTGAAAGAATGAAATTGATTCAAGCAATTGAAAAAAATATAATAGAAAATAGAAAATATCATGTTATAAAGTGTTAAACTAAACAAAAAAAAACTAGAAAAATATAAAAAATAAGTCATGTTTTACTTTTATCTAAAAACCTAATAAAAAAATTTGTATGTAATTCCAATAAAAATAAAAAATATCTTAAAATAGAAGAGTCAAACAACTAGTAAATAAAATCAATGATGAACTTCTAATATATGACTTAAGGGAAAAGCAAGAGTAGAGTGGTGCAAAGGATCATTCCTCAAAATGGGTAAGAAATATTATCATAAAACATCATAGAATATGATCAAAATTTATTGATATAGAAGAATTACATACAATTATAATAATAAAAAAATAATTCACTAATATTTGAAGAAGGTGATTGTTATTGTACAATGTGGTGTAGGAGGGAGCATCGTGAAAAGAGGACCAAACTTAAGTAAATGATTTTTTACCACCTCTTCCATGAAGATTAGTTTATCATTTTATAGAGAATCTTGTATAGTATTAAAAATACATATGATTGCAAAGTCCCTCTTGAGTTCCTTGAGTGTGAAGAGGCACCCAATGAGAGTAGTACCTTGGAAAAATTCATAACCTTTTATTGCTATCATAAGCTTTTTCTCAAGGATAATGTAATCTTGGACATTATTTAGGGTCAACATCATCAAGAGAGTCATATTCTAAACAAGGTCAATTGCATTAGAGAGGAATTAGGAAGCAACTTCATAATAGAAAAATAAAAGAGTTTGAAAGATTTTAAATCTGGTAATCACTTGAGCTACATCTTCCATGGTGTCGCAATCTAGTTTAAAAACATGGTGCAGGTAGATGGAGTCAAAGATTGTAAGAATATAAGGTGCTCCCATTTTTTAACGAGCAAGAGAATGTGAGAGCTCTTGCAAGGAGTTATTATAGACACAACACTATTATTGCAAATGTATATTTCACTATAGCCACTTGCCTTCAAATGTGTGATATGAAAATGATTTGAATCCCACAAGTTACAAGAAAATATACTTCACACCTAACAACCTTAATTTTAAATATTATAAATTACCTTGGTGTCCCAAATAGGTTGGTAGATACTTCAATCTAGGGCAATGAGTAACTATAAGTCTAGTCAAGTAGGATAAATTTCTCAAACACATTGGTATGAATTTTAAAAATGGACTAATATGCATTCCAATAAATTCATTGTCTATGTTGTAGTTTAAACTATACTCTTTTATATTTTGTTATTATGTCAAAGATAATATACAAATAATTGTGATGAAATTAATATTTGAAATTTTATATTATATCTTTTATATTTAGAATTTTATATAATCAATATTAAAAATGAAATTTTATGTATAATGAAGAAATTATTCTTCTAAAATTCATTAATCATATTTTTTTGTTAAAATATACTTTAAATTCCTAAAAGATTGATCTTGTATCCAACTGTGTACACCATCTTGTATAGTAGATATTTTAACTATTGTCATGACCTAATGTTTAAAAATACAATATCAAATAAATGATTAAATATGCACTAAATTCTTCAAGTTCTATTTTATTATATGCATTCAAATAAATTCATTGCCTATGCTATAATTTACACTATAATCTTTTATATTATATACTTTTTACACTCTTTTTGAAAGAAATGAATTACTAATTCCATTGCTATCAATACTTAAATTAAATAGACTTTAATATGATAGAAGTGGCATGTAATATATATATCAAGGACCTTGGACATTTGAATAATATTTAATTTCATAAATAATTTATTTTCATATAAAAATGGTAAAAGAACAATTTAATTCAAAACATTATTATTAATTATCAATATTTAATTGATGGTATAAACATCACTTCTAAGAATAAAAAATAAATTTAAAAAACATATATTTAATATTAAAAATAATTTTCAAATACTTCCATATTAAATTTGTGGAGGTTTTACTTAAAAAAAGAAAGGAAAAGAAAGGTCCTTTTATGATCCTCCACAAGAAGAAATAAAAGTTTACTTTGCAATAATATTGTAACCACTACTTGACATAAATTTGACTAAAAAGTCTCATGTTCATATTACCCCTCTCATCACAATTAATGACTTTTAATATTAAAAAATAAATAAAAATTTCAATATTTAAAGAGAAATCTTCGCCATTTTACCGTGTAGAGAATCCTATATTGACAGTTACAAGACTAGAGTCACATGCGGCTCCAACAAAACGGCCAAATTTATTTATTTATAATTACGCCACTCTAGCAGCCAGCGCTGTTGCTAGCAAATAGCCCACCAAAACATACTAATTTTTTTCTCCTTTTCACATTCTTAAAAGTAAGTGCAGATTAAAATGAAACAGACGGCCGTAATACCCGTTCTGAGATTCGCTCATGGCGAAAAAAATGCCATAAAAAAAGATTTCAATGTTTTAATCGTCCACTATTCCGTAATAATCGCCCTTATAACCAAAAATGTTCAGCCAATCATCTGAAAATTTATTTCAAAAATATTTATAATTATAAATTTTGCCTTCTCATTATTGTCAAAACAATATTTTTCCATAACAAAGGCAAGTACTGAGAATGGATCTCTCTTGATTTGACTCCACTATAGCGCGAATGTATCGGAGTCAGCAAGATTGCCGATTCATGTTAACTCCATAATTTCTTTTGTTTATTTTTAACTCTATTTCAAATCCGTGCTTTCATGTGCCCTGCGTAAGTGATAGTATGTCTGTCTTGACTGGACTCTGCGCGTATTCTTATCGCCCACGGAGCTCAAAACAAGGGACGTCATTTACACACTGGGACTTCCTTTTAGATCATAGCTGGTTTTAGATCATAGCGTTTTACAATTGATCTTTACACTGCTTTTAGCGTAAGGTTGAAAAAGTTTGGAATAAAAAAGGAAGTGAAGTTTTTGTTTTCGCTGTTTTGTTGACTTCAAAAAGACATTTGACACTATGTCTAGAAACAAACTTTGAAACAAAATGGAAGAGCTTGGAATTTCGAAAAAAGCATAGAGATGTTGTCCAAGACTTTATGATCATGTTCAAGCCAAAATCAGAACAAGGGATGGTCAATAGTCTATTCGGTGTTTTGGAAGTGGTGTTGATGTCAAATAGGGTTTCGTGTTGTCTCCACTTTGTTCGACTTATACACTGAGAAGTTGGAGTGGTTAAACAAGTGGGGAGGTGAAGGTTTATTCTTGGGCACGTATGTGATCAATTTGTTGGTATATGATAGATAATAATCCAATTAACAAGAAATTAAAAAATTTAACCCCAATATAATGTAAGATATACAATGTGATGACCTTGGTGATAACATCTTGATATCATTACAAAAATAACAAATAAGATCATTAAAATTGTAATAACTTAATAACTAGGAGAAACGATGATAGCTTGTTAACATATCAATTTTAATGAATATCAATTATTAATTAATGCAATTGATTAACCTTTGCATATATTATACTAATCCAATCTATAATTGAATATATCAAGTCAATGACTAGTGAATCCTTAATTGATCACCATTCTATGGTTATGGATATCACAATGTTAACTAGTGCATCTAGATGAATAACAAGTCATTAGCTAATACTAAAGACTAACACTTTTAATGCCTAAAACCTTAACTATAAATGTTCATGACTCATTGATTATTAGTAACTTTAATTTTTAAGATAATAATGAATACGGCCTTCAAACATTAACTATACTGATATAAATAGATTATCAAATAATTATTATAATTGATTAAAAAAAACTAAAGATAACTAAGATTTAACCAAATGTTACAATGATAACAACAAATTGATGCAATAACTAAAGTGCTTCAAAATAATTATAACCATAAGTTCCTCAAGTAATGATCAAACTCTATATTCACATGTTAAACACTTATTCATCTAAATGATGAACAAATTATTTATAATACTAGATAGCACACCAAATATGTACTTCTTTCTAGTTTTCAAGGAAGGAGTAAGGTTGTCAGGGGAATCCAAGGGAATAATAATGGTACTTGGTGGTATTTTCTCATACACAAATAAATTTTATAGTTGAATATTGTTCTACATGGCTTTTACCAACCATCAAGTACTCAAGGGTCCTTGCTTTCCTAATGAAATCCATAAGAAAAATTCTTGATCTAAAATTATTAAAACAATATCACATTGATTACTATATTCCAATAATTCATAACTATGAAGACCAAAAGAATAAATTTGAGTCTCAACAATTCAATTTTAATTAAGTTATCAATAATTCACATCAACAATTATGTATTCCAAATTAATGACCAAGAAATATTAACAAAATAATAGCTAAAACATAAAATTAATAATAGATATCTTTGAAACCCAAGAAAAAATAATGAATAATGAACTAAAGGATCTTGACCAGTCCTAATTCAATTTACTAGAATAGAGCCCTCTATGAATATAGTCCACTTGATTTCAATAATTTATCTCTCCAAATAATTCACTCATCAATTTGAATAATGTAAACTAGGATGACAAAGTGTATTCAAGTTTTAGTTTATTTCAAATTTTAGTCTATTTCATTATTTTTTAATTAGAAAATTTTATTTTTACAACAATTTATTTTTTATCAAATCTATAGCAATGATGAATGGATGTCAATTTAATAAGTATACAATAAAAATGATTATTCAATCTAAACTACAAAGAACTAAGAAATGGAGATCTACATGATAAATCAACCGTAAGGTAAATATTATGAAATTTGTTACTAATTTCAATTATTAAAAATACACTATTGACCTACCGATACTAGAATTTAAAAATGGATATTAGGACTATGTTTTGCATTTAATATATCAAATATTAAATTGACCAAGACTATACTTGTAAATGATTGATATGGGAAATAATGGTGAGGTTCCACAAGAACTCCAGCGTAAGGATTTTGAGAATACCTTAAACACTAAGGAAAAAGAAGCTAGTGAGGATCAGACGATTGGTGAAGAAAGCGAGTGAAGTAGCCCTTATCCAAGGCTGAGCCTAATAATTAAGAAGAAATAGATACAGGAACCACGGGTTTGGAGATATTCCCTATCTAGGGGTTATCTATGGAGTTGAACATCCTCTTCTACTCCACTTCTCGAAGGTTTTCCTTGGTGTAGATCACTACGAATCCTCATTCCTTAGAATCAATTCTAGGAACTCCTATGATAATCAGGACCATTCTACTGAACTTTCTAGCAACCATTCAACCTTTCATTTGAATGGCATCATGGAGACATTACCCTGGGAGCAAAGACTCCTTGCTGATAAGGAATGGGAATCAAGTAAAGAGATGGATAGTCAAGAAGAGACTGACAAAGAAGGGGTTTTATCAAAGAAAAAGAAAAAAAAATAAACAATGGAAGACTCCAGGTGTCATTTCTACCAGATCAAAAGCAAAGGAAAACTATGGAGCAACAAAGAACTCTCGAGGGAAAAAGTCTATTAAATGGACAAGAGAGCATAATAGTTTTTAGGATATTGCGGATGGTTTTCAAAAAACCATCTCGTAGTGCCTCAAATCCCCTGGTAACTCATGAAGATCATTTCTTGGAATATCAGGGGACTTAATAATCCCCACAAGCAGGATGTTCTATGCAATTTTGTTAGAGATCACAAACCAGATATTCTCCTTATTCAGAAAACTAAAATGTCAAAGGAAAAAATGGAAAAGATGAAACTGTTTCAGCATTGTAGTACACATGGAAACAACTTGAATGGTGCTTTAGGAGGTATTGCTACCTTCTGGAATAGTCACTTAATCAAAGGGGATCCAATTTTGGAAGGCACAAACCATATTGCTACTAGATTCACCCATATTAGGGATAATTTCAGCTGGATCCAATCTAATATCTATGCCCCTAATTGAAAAGGTCTCAGAAAATCCTTCTAGATGGAGTTGGCCGCCTTTTAGAGGATTTTTCATAGATAGTCTTGGGTTGTTATGGGAGACTTTAATACTCCATTACTGAATGAAGAAAAATTTGGAGGTTCGCAGATCAATGCGGAGAGTAAAGAGGATCTTCAGAGCTTCATCAAAAATCAGGCCCTGATTGATCTGGATTTGCAAGGAGCTTCCTATACCTGGTCGAATCGCAGAAAGGGTATGGATCTTATCCAGGCTAGATTAGATAGATCTTTAATCTCTAATCATTGGTTCTTTAACTATTACTACTCTCTTAAACCTCTCTCTAGGATTGGATATGACCACTTCCCTATTAGTTTTGTTCTGGAGCCTTTAAAAAAGAAGAAAAATATCTCGTTAAGAGTTGAAAAAATGTGGCTTTCTCATCCTTCTTTTAAAGAAGAAATTAGGAAATGGTGGAATAATAGTATCTCTGGCACAACTATGTTTAGAGTGGCTAAAAAATTAAGGGAAGTTAAATTCAACCTAAAAAAATGGAAAAAAGAGTCATTTGGGAACATTTTCAGGATCAAATCTGCTCTTCAGATGAATCTGGGGGAGATTTTAAAAAATATATAGAAGGAAGGATATTTGAATGATATTAAGGAAAAAGAGAATGAGCTCCTTATTAAGATGCATGATATTATTGGAAAAGAGGAGGAGTTCTGGAGACAAAGATCTAGAGCTTTATGGTTATTTGTAGGTGACAAAAATACTAGGTACTTTCATTTGTTAGCCTCAAAACATAGGGCAGTCAACATAATTTCTCATATAGAAGTGGATGGTATTAGGTATGAGGAGGAGGAGGACATTAGAAGGCATGTTGTTTTATTCTTTAAAAATCTTCTTTCTGAAGATGATGAAAATAATCTAAATGATCAGGATCATCTAATAGAGGCTATACCTAATGTGATCAATCAGGAAAATAACTCTATGTTGTCTACTATTCCCACCAATGAGGAAGTTAAGAAGGATGTTTTCTCCTTTGAAGGGAGTAAAGCTCTAGGTCCAGATGGGTTCACTATGTTTTTCTTCCAATGGTTCTGGGAGATTGTTGGAGAGGATGTGGCAAATATTGTTAAAGAATTTCTTGGATCTAGAAGTCTCCTAAAAGAGTTGAATGCTACTTTTCTGGTTCTAATCCCTAAGAAGCCTGGAGTGGTGAACTTTGAGGCTTTTAGACCCATAAGCCTCTGCAACTTGATCTATAAAATCATCTAGAAGGTTTTGACTTCTAGACTCTTAATTCTCTTGCCTACTATGTTTCACCTCAACAGAATGGATTTTTCCCTAGTAGAAAGATCCTTGATTCAATTGTTACATTGCGTGAGAATATCCATTCCTTGGTTGAATCTAAGATAGAAGGCTTTTTGTTAAAGCTTGCTATCTCAAAATCCTATGACAGAGTTGACTGAAAATTCTTGTTTCAAATTTTAAAGGTGTTTGGGTTTTGCAACAGTGTTCTTCAAATGGTGGAACAACTTGTGTCTACTACTTCTATATCTGTAATGGTTAATGGATCTCCCACAACTTTCTTCCAAAGTTCGAGAGGTCTAAGACAAGGAGATCCTATCTCTCCTATTTTATTCACTATTATGGCTGAAATTCTTGGAAGAAATTTGAAAAGGTTGATCGATAATAGATCCCTTGTTGGTCTTAAACCATCCTCAAGTAATATGATTTTTTCTCATCAACAATTTGTTGATGATACCATGCTCTTGATAAAATCATCTTTCTAAGAGGGAAAAAATTTGCAATCTCTGTTGGATGAGTATGGGAGGGCATCAGGACAACATATTAATAAACAAACAAGCTCTCTTTTCTTGTTCAACACTCCTGTTCACAGACAATAAAATTGCCAGAATCCTTGGTTGCGGGGTGGAGTCCTTGCCTGCCACCTATCTTGGCTTACCCTTAAGCCTTAAACCCCTAGAATCCTTTTGGATTTTGTTGGTTGAGAGGTTCACTATGAAGCTTGCTGGCTAGAAAGGAGCTCTGTTAAGTCAAGCAGGTAAACTACAACTCCTCAAAGCTACTCTTTAGAATTTTTTGATTTATGCTCTGAGCCTCTTCAAAATCCCTACTAAATTCATGGATGCTATTGAAAAGATTCAAAAATGATTTCTTTGGTTGGGTGTTGAGGAAAAAAAAAGATTGCCCTTAATAGGATGGGATTTGGTGTGTAGACCAAAAAAGGCCGGCGGTTTAGGCCTTAGAAAAATCAGAATTGTTAATAAGATACTCCTAGCTAAAAAAATTTGGAGAATATTTTCATCATCAGGGGAATGGACTGATATCCTAGCAAGTAAATATTTGGAGAATAATAGATGTCATATAATAAAAATGGATTCCCATCTGCTATCCAGAGGTTCAACATGGTGGAATAATCTGATTAATGGAAGAATAGTTGTTGATACTGGAGTGGGTTGGCAAGTTAGGAGTGGAAACCAAACAAGATTCTGGGAGGATAGATGGTTGTTTAATGAGCCCCTTATCAACACTGTACCTTTTAGTGGGTGGGCTGAGATTTGCAAATCTCTATTTGGCTTGTATGTTAAAGATTATTGGGTGAATGGAAAATGGGTGGATCTGTGTAGTGTTAGTCAGGCTCTTGCTCCTATTCAGTCATCTTTGTTGGCTATCATACTATGCCTGGATCAGATGGAAGATCATCTTGTTTGGATGGATGAACCTTCATTCAATTATTTTATTTCATCTGCTTTTGATAGGCTTACTTTTGTCTAGATTCCTCCTCCTTTTTGGTCGAAGGCTTGGTTCAAACATCTGATCCCTAAAGTCAACATCTTTTTTTGGATCCTTCTTCAAAACAAGTTTCTCACGGTTGATAATCTTTGCAAGTGTGGCTTTCAAATACCTAATAGATGCCATCTCTACAAAATGGAGGCAGAGTCAGTGTGTCATTTGTTCCTTCATTTCCCTTTTGCTGCCTCGATTTGGGAAAAGTTACTCTGTTACTAGCAATTATCTTGGGTGTTCCCCTTGTCAATTGAAGACTTCTTCATACAATGGAAAGCCCCAAATCACAATCTTGTACTCCGAAAACTGTGGGATTTTTCTTTCCCTCATGTTGCTTGGGGTCTATGGAAAGAATGAAACAATAGAATATACAGAGATAAAGAATCTTCGGTGGCCATTGTGTTTGATAAAATAATCAAACTATTGAAAGAAAATGTTAATGCTATCTCCCAGAAAGCTTGTATTATCAAGAATGTGAATTTATCGTCCTATGATCTCAAGGTTGCCAAGGAATGGAATATCAATTTTGATTTTTCCTGTGTCCCTAAACATGCTAAAAAAGATAGGGAGGGTGTTTTTTGGTCTTTTCTGCCGAATAGGTGGGTCAAAGCCAACTTTGATGGGGTGACTAAAGGTAATCCTGGGGCGGCGGGATGTAGTGGAGTCATAAGGGATTCCTATGGTAATTTTCTCTGTGTGATTGCCACTCCCCTATGTTCTCAAACCAATCACCTTGCTGAGGAAACTGGAGCTTATCATGTTATAAATCTAGCCCATAGTCTAAATTTTAAAAACCTTTGGCTTGAAAGGGATTCTAAAAAATATTATTGATTGTATTTTATGTAGGTCCTCCCCTTGTGGACTATAAAGCCTTGGATTTATGATGCTATTTTGACATTAGCCAAGTTTGATAATATAAAGATTTCACATGCCTATAGAGAAGCCAATGTTGTGGTGGAATTTTTTGTGAATGAAGGGGTTACAAGTAAAGGAAAGTGCACTTGGCTAAACATGAGTGATTTAGGTGCTAATGTCTATGCCTTATTGAACTATGATGCATCACATGGGAAAGAAGCGGGTCATCTCATTATTGATGATAGAACGGGGTAATTGCATCACAATCATTAGATTGCCTAAGTGCTTAACTTGTAAATTTTCCTGGCTTGCTTCGTGGGCTCATAGATTTGGCGGGACCATTTCAGGTAAAGTTCTCATCTCCGTCTTCCCCACTGTGTTTGCTAAAATGGGTGGTGACAGAAAAAGAGTTGAGCTGGACAGCTTTGCAATGCATACTAGAAACATTAAGGCATGGAATAAAGTCAAAAGTGGGGGCTTACTCCCTTTTCTACAAAAACTTCATGGGTCAAATCAGGAAGCTACAAAGCATTTTGAGAGGAATTGGGATAATGGGGAATTAACCCTTTATGGTAGGAAAGTAAAGCTTGATGAAAACCTCATAGCTAAAGTGACTGGCTTGTCTGCTGAAGGACACAAATTTTTTCGGGATAAGGTTTTCTCTGATGAAGCAGTGATCATATTCCCGAAGAACGACTGAAACTTGTGAAAATTTCTAACAGTTTCTTTGAAGTCGACACCATTAAAACTCTCTGGAGAAAAGTTCTTCGTGTTATCATGGAGTATATCACCTTGGATGGTCATTTCACCAGGTTCTACGACTATCACTTTTTCCTGCTCAACCATTTTCATTATAAGGTCAGGGTTTCTCTCCCCTACTATCTTTTCTATTCTTTAAGAAAGAGTTTGGAAGACCACAAGAAAAACCCAAAAAGATATCCTATTTTGCATACTGGTCTGATTAGGTTAATTGTTGAACATTTTCAAAAATTTCCTGCCCCTGCTAATGTGGATGTCCCCCCTGAGTCTGAGGAGGATGATACTGAACCAAGTTGTTTAGGGAATGAGCCCAACTTGAGCCCGGTGAGAGAGGTCCTGAGTCCGCCCTCTGTCCAAATTGGTAAGAAAATCCAAAACCCACAATCTGTTAAAGCCTGCACTACGTCTAAGCCTAGAAGTTCTACTCTCAATCCCAAAGGTGCTGAAAAGAATCTACCGGTTAAAAACCTTGTTTCGTATTCTGAAGACTCTCCTGATTCTGAGGATTTTGGCACCAATATTAATTCTCCTTTTGTTGTCCCATTGTTGGACAAAGATGTTAGATTGGGATCCCTTGGATCCCCCAACCCAGCTAAAAGTTGCTTTAATCTTGATAGGGAACCCTCTGTTGATTTCATGGGTACAACTAGGAAAAATGCGGTGGACCAATTCAGAAACTCGAAATGGGTTTTTCATGAAATCAATGAGCTGAAAATAAAAAAATTGGGCCCTTCAAAGTAAACTGGAAGAAATGGGAGCTAAGGTCACTGCATTATGCAAGGAGGCAGAGCGTAAAGATTACAGTGCCAGTAAAGAAATCCAAGACAATGCGGGCAAGGACAGAAGAATTGAAATTGATTTGGAAAAAATGAAAAACACTGTAAAGATAATAGCTTATCAGAACAATAGGATGGCAAGACATAATTCCATCATTATCAACGCTATGACTGAGAAACTGTACAAAGCGCAACAGGGGTCCTTGGTGGTTGATTTGGAAGAGGTAAAAGATAAAAACCAGGAAGAGGATATTGGAATTTCAAAGAGAACCAGGGAAAATCTGAAAAGGAAGGCTCCTCCCACGCCGCAGATGATCTAGACTTTTAAGAAGGGTGTTCAGGACATGCAGGACCTAGAGGTTGAGATAGAGTCTATTCTAAAGACACTAAGTTATTTACGGCTGGTGTTTTACTTGCGCTTCGGCTGGTTTTTTGATTGACCTTCTTGGTCTTTTGTGGTTGGTTGCTGCTTTTTCTAGTTTTTTCCTTCTATAGAGCTTGTTTTCTCTGTTGGAATTTTTTTGTCCTCTCTCTTTTGTTATAAAGCTTTACGGTTTTGGGTCCTTGTAAAACCTATTTTTTTCCTTTATCAAAAACATGATATAGTCAAGGAAAATAAGTTACAAACCTAGAATTTTGGAAAGTTCAACACTATGCATAAGGGTCAAATCCACATATATCAAAATTTATTCAACACACTCAAGTCATTTCTATAAAATGTAGAATTTTTTTCCTAATCTATCTTTAGTCATCCTACATGTATTAATTCATTATATGGAAAATTAACTAGACATGTGAGAAAGTCAAATTGACATTAAATTGAGAGCTAAGAAAGAATTATTTCTTTTACTATTTCATGTCAAAGAATGAAATAATTTGCAACCAAATAGGATTGAAGTTACTGATAAAATAAAAGGTTTTGATTTTAAAAATAAAAGTAGTAGTATCACATCGCATGATAAACACAAAAATATAAAAATTCAATTCACCAATGTAATCATCATTTACAAAATTGTTAATTGTACCTTCTTTACAACTCATAAGTTCTTAGAAATAATATACAATTTAATTCATTGTGAATAAAAGAAATGAAACAATCTATTAAATATAATTTTGAACATTAAATTTTTTATCAATATCAAGATTATGTAATTTTCCACATGCATTTCAAATAACAACAAAATTTCAACACAACTTGTTTGTTTGTGTATGCAATTTGTTATAAAAACCAAAACAATGCAGATGAGTATTAACAAAATAGATAATTTTAGCTTACAATCTTATATACATTGAATGATATCAAAATAAATCAAACTCGGACTTGTACATAAGGCTAAATGGGTAATGAAAAGGGACCTATAAATTTTAGTGTGGAATCATAAACCTACACAAAAGCATAAGCAATATCCAAAATCAAACTTTACATACAAGTATAAACATAGATATTTCATCACGTGAACAATGTAAGACTTAGTTGTGGTGAATGCTAAGAAGAAGAGGAGTGTTAGTTTCATAGTGATGCGGGAACTTCCTATTAACATCCACCATAGTAACCAATGTGAAGACTTAAAAGGAAGCCATACATTGTTCACATGATGAAGTACATGAGACCATATCATTTCAAATTACATGAGCACTTGTATGCTTCATTCTTCAATGGTGGGTCACTTCTACTGAGTACCAACTAGAACCCGAACCAACTCTTCTTCTTCATTGATAAGCATCCTCTTTTGAAACAAAGCGACCTCATGTTCATAACTTCAACTAGAGAAGCGATAGCAAGATTGAACAAGTTAATAACTTCATGTCAAAATCCAATCTAAAGCTTAAGATGAGGCTGATAGGGAAAAAAAGGATGGCTATGCAAATCTTATTGGCAATAATGATTTGGTTCCCAACTACTTCTTAAACACCAAACCAAAGAAAACACATAATAATCTATTTTTATGTAGTTTCATAGCTCTCCATAAAACATCGATGACAAGGGATGGTTGAGACTTTCAAAAATCTTTCAAAAGTTAATAACTACCCATATTATACCAATAAAGTTGCTTGTCTTTGAAGGCTATGGATAGATGGAAAGTTAGTTATTA
>VDFB02282568.1:18700-46872 GCA_007258455.2 Sequoia sempervirens | reverse complement strand
TATATATGTATATATATGTATGTATATATATGTATGTATATATATTTAGATATATGTATATGTATATATATGTATATGTATATATATGTATATGTACACATATATATGTATATATATGTATATGTATATTTATGTATATATATGTATATGTATATATATGTATATATATGTATATGTATATATATGATATACATGTACACAATTATATATAAATGTAAATTAATAAATATGTAACTATATTATTTTATACATATATGTTAAAATATATATATATACATAATATTATTTTAATACCCTTATAAAAACACTCATACTCTCATATCCATCGATCAACATATATACATGAAGTGTGTATATATATGTGTCATCTTAGTCCAATCAATATTCTCATACATATGGTTAATCCATCCATGAGCATGTGTATGTACGTCTACCTACATATGTACTCATATACATATTCACTCACATGTATGAGTTCACCGCAGACACGTATATATAAATATATATACATTTTATGCATATATCTCATCAACATAACAATAAACACAGAAGGAAGGACTTCCACCTAACATCTAGACTCAATCACATTCCTCAATCCTCTACAACATCTTCTAATTTGGTTGGAAATCTACTACTACATTGGCTTTCCCTAGCTTGTCCACAATAGTCATATCAAATTCCTAAAGTAGTAGTAACCACCTTACAAGTCTGCCACCAACTATTGGTTTGTTTGTTAGATGCCTTATTGTTATATGTTTAGTACATGTATGAATATAGAATACCATGTAATGTAGTCTCTAAATTTGTTGATTACATGAACCACTGCTAACATTTCCTTCTCAGTCATTGTATAGTTGAGTTTTGCCACTTGAAGATTTTTACTAATATAATAAATTCCATACTCAAGGTTTCCATCCATTTGTCCAAGCATGACTCCTTTTGCAAAATCAGAAGCATCTTTATGGATAAGTAAAGGTAGATTCCAGTTTGGTCCTCTTAAGACGGGGGTTTTGGTTAATATTGCCTTGAGAGTTTCAAAGGAAAGTTGACAGGAAAGTGTCCATTCAAACTCTACATCCTTGGAAAATAAGACAAATAATGGTGTTGCAAGTTTACTAAATCTTGTATGAAGCTTCTAACATCCTTTTTAGGGTACAGGTAGAGTTGATATTATCTCTTGATTTTGTTTGGGTCTAATTGGATTCCCTTATTGGACATAAAATATCCCAAAACTACTCCCTCAGTATCATCATGAAGCATTTTTCAAGGATAGGTGACGATCTTGACATCTCTACAGTACTTTCTCCAAATTGGCAAGTGCTTCTTCATAGGTATTCCCATAAGTTGTAAAATCATCCATGTAAACTTTCATGGATTCATGAGAAAATTCTGAGAATATGCTCAGTACTACCCTTTGGAAGGTGGCAAGTGCATTACATAGCCCAAATGGCAAGACAGATAAGAATATGTACCCCAAGGGCATGTGAAAGTTTTCTTGCCTTGGTCTCATGGGTCTATCTTAATCTAATTGTATCCACTAAAGTCATCCAAAAAGGAAAAATTATTACTTTCCTACTAATCTAGTACTTGGTCAATGAATGGAAGGGGAAAGTGGTATTTCCTAGTTGTTGCATTCAACTCATTGTAGTCTACACACACTCTCTATTTCCCTCATTTCTTAGGTATAATCATTAGTAGAGACACCCATTGACTCTCAGAGCTTGGATAGATGAATCCTGCATCTAGCAACTTTTGTAATTTTGTTTTGACTATGTCACAAATTGCAAGGTTCATTCTCCTTTGTGCCTTGCCTAACTGGTTTATAGCCTTCATTGATGTAAATCTGATGCATGTGTAGGTTTGTTTCTATACCCTTCATATCATGGTAATCCCATGCAAATGCATTTGAATGTGCTTGCAACACATCCAACAATGAAGTATGTTGTTTAGTAAACAATTGGCTATTTACATTTAAAGTCTTGTTTCTAGTATAATCTCTAAATTCAAGGATGATGTTTGAATAGATGAAATTTCAAGACCTGCTATATTTGGAATACAATTATGTGGAAATAATGTGTGGAAAACTTGTGAAATGGACTCAAATGTATTGGCAGGAATTATGTTCAACAGGGGGTCTTGCAAACATACATTAAATAGTCATGTTGTTGTGGGTCCCTACCATAATTGTTTTGCATGATGTTCGTAATCAGTTCATCTTCATCCTAATTTTATAACAAGGGATTACGTTCAATAGTCATCAAAGTTTGTAAGGATTACTAGTATTCCTCATCTAGGCAAGCCATACAATTTGTTCCAAATCTACATGTGGTTGGGAAGGTGGGTAGAGGACTAGTTTCTTAGTCACATTTCCATTGGAAATGACCATGTTACTAGACTTGCAACCTATAAAGGAATATGCAGTTGCCAACCAAGGTCTCACTAAGATGAGGGGATATCCTTCAAGATTAGCTTTAGGTTGCAACACCATAAAGTCTAGGCAATCTCTATCCAACCTACAAAATGACCATTTGACCATATTTATTAATTAATTAAAAATAAAGAATGCATTGCATCTTTATTTTTCATTAATTAATAAAAATGGTAAAATGTTGTTTTGTATGTTGTGTAGATAATTCCTAAAGTCTGCAGGGTACTCCCATGAGTCTAATGTTATTATCAAGTCTTCTATGATTCCCTCAAGCTTGACTATTGACCTATATGCTAGTTTTGTAGCACAATAGGTGTAGGTCTAAGGTCCATTAGTTGTAATAATTTCATAGTTTCTTTCGTCATTACATTGATGGTTTCCCCAAGGTCAATTAAGGTATTCTTAATGAGAGTACCATTGATTTTGACATCCACTATAGGGCTCCCAGGGTCTACACACTTGGAGACAACTTTATGTTTCCCAACATAATGTTTGTAAGTTGTCCTAAGACATGTACATTCTAAGGGTCCTTATGTTTCTTGCTTGGCTTCTTGAGGCATAATTCTCTCATTTTTTTGTGTATAAATGGGCACTTCCTTAATGGCTTGGATGAGGGTTATCTTGATACAAACATCCCTTAGTTGTCACAATAGATTAGGTTCAGCTTGTGATGGTGTTTTTCAACTATTAATCTTTTAGGGAATAGAGGCTTTGAACTTATGGTTGTTGGGTTGACCTAATTTGACTCAATTTTCTTAGGTTGTTTTTCCATGGGATTTGTTGGGAGTTCCTCATCAATC
The DNA here is from genome assembly GCA_007258455.2 of Sequoia sempervirens. Lineage (NCBI taxonomy): Eukaryota > Viridiplantae > Streptophyta > Pinopsida > Cupressales > Cupressaceae > Sequoia > Sequoia sempervirens. The sequence goes on along the minus strand of VDFB02282568.1, from coordinate 43,644 downwards.
AATTCAATGATATGAGGAGATGAAGGCCCAGCTAACATTTTCCCTGATCTAAAGTGTACATCACTCACCTCAACCCCATAGGTGGGGTATTGTTTGGTGTCATTAGCATAAGCCTATTGGACGGGCTTATTATTTGGGTTAGGTGTAGGTTGTGCTATAAATTGAGGTGCTCTTGGTGGGATTAGTGCAAATGTTGTTGGGTTTGGCATTATGGTTTTTCACTATGGTTGTAAGGGCTATTATGTTGCTAATAGTTGAGGTTTTGATTTTGCTGCTACTGACATCTTTGTCATTGACGATTCCATTGATATTTTAGGATGTTCACTAAGAATTATAATTAGGTCCTTGGTAATTTTGTGGTGGCCACATTTTTTGTTGTTGTTGATTCCAATTGGTTTGAGGCATTGTCCATTGTGAGTTTTGCACATTGGTCCAAGATTGAGGGTTCCAAATAGGGAAATTTGCATTATTAACAAGAAGTAATCTAGGGGTATAGTTCAAGGGATCTTGGGGCATACCTTTTCTTTGCTACCATTGTTTGTGTTGATCTATGTAGAACACTTAACCATCTTCATCTTCCAGGGCATTAAATTTTGGCTTCCCTTGCTTGTCCTCATAAATACTAGCCAACTTCTTGCACTTGCAATTGATTTTCTTTTGTCTACAATGTGGGTAGTATTTTGTGAGGGTTGCTTATGCCTCCTCTTGTTTTTTCTTGATGTGGAGGGTATCTAATTGTGTAGCCAAGTGGCTAATGATATCCTCCTTCATGTTTAATAGAAGATTGCTCAGCTCCACCCTTGAGACTCCAGTGGATGATTTGTTGATAGAAGATGTATTGTCTCCTCTAACATTCTTGGTAAAAGACCTAGAATAGTTTCTATACACTCTAAAAATCTCACAAATGGTAAATGTGAGCTACCTCTTTCCCCAATGAGTTGAGTGCTTCCACATAGTCTTCATTAACTCCCTTTAAGAATACCAATTTTAGGGATTCATCAAAGAGTCTATTTTGATGGGATTTCTTGAGGGAGAATTGAAACCTCTCAATATAATCTTCCAATGATTCATCCTCTTTCTGTGACATCCTGAAGATGTCATCCATCTTTCTATCTATGCCTTTGTATCAATCCTGGTATTTTTCCAAGAACTTTGTCTTTATTATGTTCCAATTGGGAACAACATCTCTTTCCAACCCCATGAACCATCTCAGAGCAGCATCTTTTAGTGTTGCTAGAAACAATTTGAGTCTGTGAGCATCTATTGTATAGTCATAACTTTGGTATAGAACATCAAACTCAAAAATAAAGGTGTCTGGGTCTTTTGTAACCATCCCATAGAAGATAGGAAGTGTTGAAGGAGGTATGTTCTTCAAAGCAGTAGACCCTTTCCTAGTTGGTTATAGGAAACTCAAACGTTATGTGCTCTGGTGGGTATTTTGTTGTTGCATCATCCATGATGTTGATGTGTGTGCGCGAAGTCTCCTCTATGTCTAGTGTAGGTACTAGTTTCAGGGGTGATTCTTCTTCAAGAATACCCTCGCTTTGCTCACTATGTTCACCAGTATCCTCTAATGCTTCATGTTTTGAGGGGAGAAATCTTCCCAGAGTGTCTCACTGCCTCCGCATGCAATGGTTGTGACTTTGTAGTTCAACGGTTCATGTACATTGTTAGTAACTTGTGTTGTGTTGATGGCTAAAACCTATTTACTCTAATGCTAAAAATGAAATTGCTAAACTAGGAAGGCTTGAAAATAATTAAAAATACATAGGAGAATATTGAACTTAGCACCATCCCCAACAATGACGCCAAAATTTTAGGTCCTCTCTAATGTTTTGATTAACTTGGTGCTACATGTAGAGACACAATTCAGAGGATGCTTTCCTAACTAAACAATTCATCTTCTATGAGAGGCTTCATTTAATTATCAACCAAGGCTTTGTAATTTTTTTATAGTGTTGGCACTATATGTGCATTCATGGATTCTAACATGCTAGATATCAATGAGTATAGGTGGTTACACATGTACAAAAAACTATAAAAGCTAGAAAAGGAAATGAAATGTTAACTTGCAAAACAGGGAAACAATCATAAGTTGTCACTCATGCTACTGGTACTTATCACTTAAGACTGTGGATATTAACTTCTAAGACTGAACTATGACTAATCACTCCAAGAGTATGAAACACACATTAAGCTACAAAATTCAATTACAAAATTATATTTATGAATTCCATATGCATGTAACTAGAAAATATTTTAATTCAACAATGCACGAACTAATCTAATAACAGGAAAAAGAGAGTGGATGCTAGTACCAAAAGTTTCCTTTGCTTGAGTTTCTACTTCCACAACAAATGTCAACACTTACTAATTAATCAGCAAATCATAATCTTGAACTAACTTCTTTATTGCATGAAAAATCTAAACTCTAACAAGAATCTACTAAAGATTTTTCATTCAGCAATACATATCTTTTATTCACCTGATATAAGAAACTAATAGTGATTAACTATCAACTGGTAATTAGCAAAAAATATCTAGATAACTAACTAGATTCACACCTCACAATAGATCCCTCTATATAGGGTCTGTGAGGAGTCTTATTCATTCTAGGATTGAAAACATAACCATAATGTATTCGTCCACTCTCCCTACAAGATAGGGAGAGGACTTAGTCTTTGTAACAGAAAACCATAATTGAAAAGAAAAAGAAGAGAAATTAAACTAAAACTCTGCCATAACAGTTAACCCCCATGACAAAGACGTGTCTCATAGGGAATGTCACATCATGGGTTAACCCACTCAGAACAAACTTCTTCTTCCAGTCATCTTATTTGGTGGATAGGAATACGCTTATCGTGACTCATGGTTGACTATTCAATGGTCGCCTTCGCTCTCCTTGGGAATGTCGCACTTCAACCATTTTGACTCCTTCCCTACCACTATCTGTAGTCCTTATGCTATGGACTGGAAATCTAGTTGTTGCAGGCTATAGTTCTCCTAGCTACATGAGTTTAATTTCATCCCTAAGGCATATACATCATTAATAATCATAATTTAAGCATAGAATCACACTAAATTTCATGAACATTCATACATTCATACATGCAAATGTCAGCATATCGTATTTGTATTTCCACATACTAAAGTCAAATTTAAAGTGCATGAAAGGTATAAAAGATGTATGAAGCCAAGAATGTATGTGAAACTTGGCAGATTGAAATGATAAAAACATAAACTAATAAAGGAAAACTAGCCATAAATTAAGCCCATCAAGAACCATAAGTGGCACATCTTGCATTTCATGAGCATAAGGGATTGGATATTTACATGCCTATAGGGAATCCTCATGAACAACAAATAACACATGTACAATTAAGAATAAAAAGAAAAGGCTATTATGAATGATAAATCTAAATTAACTTCAATTGTAAAAGGTCGTTCAACTACTTCATACCAACACGGAAATATATAGGTAATAAGTAATGCAGAATCTACAAGAAAAAGTGTTTTCAAAGAAATAGGAATATTGGCTATGAAATAGAAATTAGAAATGGTGCTACTCTCAAATATGTTTGTTAAGTTCTATATTGCATGGTGAGGAGCATATGATATAGGATTCATAGCTTCACTCTAAGTGAGCAAAGTTTCATGATTGGGATAGTAAGTTTTTAGGAAGATTCTTCCCATATTATTGGTCGAGACCTTAAGATTTTGCTTTATTTTTAATTTATTCTCTATGTTGTGTTCATATGAATTTAAAATTTTGTTGTATGGTTCATGTCGTGTCTTTTATATTTTATATCATGTTATATTTTGTGTTTCCTCTATGCTTTAGGAGGATGTAAAGTTATAAAGTGGTTGGAAAAAACTCCCATTAAGTTGAACATAAATATAGTTTCTTGTGCTTTGTGATTTGTTGTATTTTATTAATCCATGTTTGTTGTGTTCCTCCTCCATCAAGTCTACTATTGTCTTATGTTCTTTTTGACTTTGACATTTTTTCTTAAGTCATGTTGCAAACCTCTTTTCTTGTGTTTTCCTTTTTTATTATATCATTGTGGTGTTTCTATTTTCACCTATATTATATCGTGTGTTATCATGTCTTTCATACTTTTCTTCTATACATGATCCATTTTATGTTTCCCCACTTGGGGACATCCCCTTATGTCACTTGTCTTGTTCTCCTTTGTGATGTTTCACTCACATGCTTACAAGTTCATTTATTTACATGATTTCATGATATAATGCACACATGTTCACATTTTGTATGACACATGCTTATAATTTTCATGCTATCTTATGATATCATACTTATGCTTACATGCTTATATGATAATTATCTATAATCACATCCTATATGCCAATTACTTATGTTTATCATGTTAACATTTTACATGTATATATATGTTTACATGTTTCTTTTGAGCATGTTGTATTACTTATCCATTGTCCCCAGCATTGGGGACACCTTATTTACCCTTCTTACATGTGTTTGCACAATTGCATCCCGTTATCTTAACTATTTCTTGTCACACAATGATACACACGACATCATTAGATGATTCTTGTGCTTTGTTATTCTCTTTTTCAAATTACCTTTTTACTATCCTCTCCAATTCATTACATCATTCATATGCAAAAAATTGGGGGTCAATATCAAGCATCTAACATTTTTTGTGATGGATACTTCATAGCCCTATACAATTTCATGCTCATTATGATGACTTCTTAGCCCTATAATGTAAAGCTTCATGTTGATCATTTTATTGCAATGGTGGTTTCTTCACAACCCTAAATAACTTCATGTTATTTTAGATCCTTCATAGCCCTCCACCTCTCTCTCTCTCTCTATGTTTTGCTTTTTGTTTGTTAACATTGTGAAGTAGTGCCTATTTTAAATTTCTATTTGCTAATCATGGAGTTTTATGTTTGCTAGCATAGAAATTAAGCCTTCATTATAAGGACGCCATTTCTCTAGTGTATATAACTTGTTTTTTGATATGCATGATTAATAGTAATTCACATGTAAGTTAGAGTGAAAAAAAAATGAAAGGTGAAATGTTCATATTTTTTACATTTCTCCATTCATTTTAAACTTTACCATGTTTGACCCAAATGTAATGACTAGCATACAAGTGGCATGTTTTAACATAAAAGTTGGCAATTAATTAAAACCTTAATTAAACTTGACTCCACAAATCCAAGGATCTAGATTTGATTTACAAATTCATCATTCCCTAACTTAGATTAAATCCACAAAATGTGGTTTTAAACTTTGTTTAGAACCTAAAGCATAGCTATGATTTTCAGCCCCAAATTTCAAAATAGGCCTAAGCTGACTCAATTCTAACTACCTATTACTTGCCAACTTGAGCACAAAACATTCAAATTCGCATGCTAAAATCTTGTCTAAAAGATAAACCCTAATTCACTTTAGAGATATACCCACTTGCACGTCCATTACATAATTAGAATATCATTGCATTATAGATACTGCTCAATTCATATGTCAAAGGTGAACAAGTTTACGAAGATCAAAAGTGCACAAGTCAAAGTAGTGGGAAAAAGTTGAAACCTTAGATCGAAACTACACATGCAAGATTGAACTAATGCAATGTATATACCATCTAATAATTTTTTATGTTACAATGTCAACCTGATAACCTAATGTGAAGCTGAATCATTAATCGCAATTTACAATAGAACCGCTAAATCACAAATGAAACTAGATGCTTTAAGTTAAGCCTTATTTATCAATTTTAAAAAGCATATCAAATATTACAATCTCAAATTATAAAGACTCTTTATTATTATCACTTGTTTTCATTTAATTAATTCATTAAGGTGGTTGTATTTCCCTAGACCTTTCTAACTTTCAAGCATTGGTTAAGCATTTTAGGCACTATAGTTTATTCAAGCAAATGTTAGAAAGCCCTGCAAGATGAGTGGCCATTTACAAATCCCACCACCCTAGGTGAACGAGTTAAGATTGATTAGTCCTTGCGGCAAAACATCATTGACTAAAATGTCCAAATCCCAAAAATATACTATACGAATTCAATTAATGAAGCAGATATCTATACTGTGATATATTCGATGGTTAAAAGTAAAACAATGCATTATTACAGATAAATAAGCAAATTAAAACAATCGATCACTTGAAAATCTGTCACATCTCCACTTCTATTACGTTTCCTAGATCCTCATCATAATCAAATGCACTTTCATTTCAAATTGCATACAACGTTTTACCGGATGTATTATCTGGACAAAATGATTAAACAGGTTTATCATATTAACAATTGTTTACACATTACTCCTTGCAAAAACCGTATTACTGTACAGCCATCTTTCAGCCTTATAATGTGTTGGGATGATCCCTCTTCCTTTTCTATTTTACTTTCAGTGTGGGGCAAATCCCATATTATGTACCAGTCCAAGAACAAATTTGTCTCATTGAAATCCAATAAAGAAATGGAACTTATAGAGCTCGAAATAATACATGATGCTCAATTCAAACATGAAGGTGTTTAATTCTTCAACTCAAAAAATTGAAGCATTCAAAGTGGTGAGAATTGAACCTCACAAATCTGTACAACTTTGTATTAGATTGTGTCTTTGCTTAAGGTTAATTATCATTTCCTTCTGTTGAATTTTTCTACCATCCTACGATCCTAGGACTTTACTAGATTGTTATAACCAGACCGTTAATCTTGCATTTGCAAATCTAAAACCTAAAATCAGTATGACTTTAGAAACACCTAATTAAATGCACTTCAAAAGTCATGGTACATTATACATCATCATTGTCATAGTCATCTTCATCTTGATCAATAGTTCTACTAAAATGCATTTGAATTTGCAAGGGTTGCATAGTTACATCATCTCCATCTGAATGAGATGAACTGAGATATTGTTCTTCTTGTTTCTCATTCCGTTGCATCATTGCGATATCCCCATTTTCATCTAAATCCAAATTGAGATCAAAATCTCTTGCAAATATGGTGCTATCCAAACCCACATTTTCTTTAGAATTATGTGCTTCAGCATTATTTTCTATACGCTCTTCTAGGGTTCTAATCTATGAATCACTATGTTCTGGAGACAAATCTAGATCCTCTTCAAATTTATCTTCTTCAGTAATAGTTCTTGCACTTGATTTACTGCCTCTACCCCTGCCCCTTCTGCTTCCTCTCCCACGTCCTCTACAACTACCCACCTGAAAGAACACAAAAAGGTTAATAACTATTGCCATAGAAAATGGAAGACCAGTTCACTATTAACATTTATTCCTTACCATTTTAGGCCTCTTAAGTTCATCGTCACTTTCATTATCCTCCTCATGAGCTTTTCTGTAGCAACAAAGTGCTATATGTTAAGATATAAATGATTAAAAGTGCATGAAAAGTAACCCCATATCCAGTGTCTCTTGAAATCTCTAATTCTTCTCCAAACTTTGTAACACTTAAAGGTACCAATAGAAAACTTGTTCATTAGAAAATTTAACATCGATTTCATTTAAGATAAAATGATAGGAAGGTAACACTGCAATTGTTGACCTTCCAAATCATTTAAGCTTTCATCTGTAACTGAATAAAGTGGGATCTAGAAATACCTCCTCCTAGCACCATGCCTATCTCCACCAGTACCATGAGAAGCACCCATGTCTGGGACCTTGCTTACTATTTCTTGTAGGAAGTCAAAAACATTAAACTTCTGAATACATTGTTTCCTGAAAGACAAGAAAGAAAACAAATTCACATATGTGTTAATAGCTTAAAATATATAATTAACTATAATGTATAGCAGTAGGTACGTTATTAGACCGACCTATCATAAAGAACATAAATTGATTGCATGTCAAGAGTGTGTTTGCATTAATCATTTAAAGCTACTTCCCAAACATACAGTTTTAGTGTTTCATATCCCATGATATCTAATCTAATGTAAATCAACTATTAATTTGATTACTTTATTCGAAGTATAAAATGGGCATGTTAAAAATCTACCTACACGCCAAGTGGACAAATTCACGCCTAAGCAATTTGAGTGCCAAAACTGAATTCACAGTGCTAAAGTTAGAAGAGATTCTCAAAATAACCATCATTAATGAGATTAAAAAGGCTTATTATGGATTTAGCAAAAAGAAAGAACAAATAATTAAATATACCCTTGGAATAAAGAAAGTTAACATCCAAGGAGAAGGGTTCATTTAAAATAGCATAGCAGGTTATTCAATAAACAAATGGAAATTGAAGGCGAGAGGCAGAGGAATTCAACAAAAAATTTAAAACTTTAAAAATATATTCAATCCAGAGCAGCTACACAACAATTTTCTGTATGCTCACATTTGCATTAAAATTCAAAAGTAAATACATATAAAAATATAGGTAAAAGTTAAAAGTCACGTGAAAAACATTCACGGAAGGGAGGGCACGAAATAAAATTTATTACAAATTACCTAACTACATTTTCTTGATCAAAATGTATTTAATAAAGTGTCCTTTACTTTAATATTAAAACCTAAATATCAATTTTCCATATTACGAAATATCCTCTGGCGGAGGTGGCTTGGAAGATGGTTCCCCACTGTATCGCAATGGGTAACAACCCATATTGCGATATCGCGAGCAATGGTTTGTTGACTGCACAGTTAACGGCTGGCGGTGTAGATGAGCCGCGATTCTGCAGGGGTCTCCCGCGGTATCGCAATGGATATTGGCGGTAACATTATTTATTGCAATATCGCGGAGAGCAGTTGGAGGTGATGGCAGTAGTTGGGTTTACATTCCAACACCCCCCCTTAAAAATAACTGCACTGTCCACCATGCCCAATCTGTTTCTTTGAAAGATGAAATTATCTCTTCCTAGTGCCTTTGTGAAAATATCTGCACTTTGCTCTTCTGATCTGCAAAACTCTAAAAATATGTCACCATTGTTAATTAATTCCCTGATAAAATGATACCTGGTATCAATATGCTTGCTTCTCTTATGGAAGACTGGATTTTTTGAGAGAGCTATGGCTGAATTGTTATCACAGTAAATTTTTGTTGCCTCCACTTGTTCATTTTGCAATTCTTTCAAAATTCTTCTCATCCAGACTACCTAGCATGCTGCAGTTGTGGCTGCCACATATTCCGCTTTAGCTGATGAAAGACAGACTATTGGCTGCTTCTTTGAAGACCATGAGACAACTCCAGTCCCAAAATTAAATACATAACTAAACGTGCTTTTTATGTCATCAATGTTGCCAGCACAGTCACTGTCTATGTATCCTATGAGTTTGAACTCATCTAAACTTGAATACTTAATGCCAAAATTCCTTGTTCCACTTACATACCTTAAAATTCTCTTCCCAGCTTTCCAATGGGTGTCTTTTGGTGTTTCCATAAACCTAGAAATCAAACTTACTCCATACATAATGTCTGGGATTGTGGCTGTGAGATACATGAGACTTCCAACAAGCCTCTTAAACAAAGTTGGATCAACATTAGATCCTCTATCATCCTTGCTTAGTTTCAGACCTGTCACTATAGGTGTTGGTGCTGGTTTGCACTTCATCATATTAAACCTTTTCAAAATGTCATTTGCATATTTTGACTGTGAAATAAAAATACCATTTTCATTTTGATTCACTTCAATGCCCAAAAAATACTTCATCAGACCTAAGTCTGTCATTTCAAATTCTTTCTTCATGTCTTCCTTGAATAGATCAATTGACAAATTGCCAGTGAAAATTAAATCATCAACATATAAGCATACTATCAGTATTTCACCTTCTTCATTCATTTTTGTATATAGTATGGGCTCACTGCTACATCTAATAAAATGCAGAAAGAGAAATCTAATCTGGATTATTCTCACCTTCATTTTGCTCATATATATCTCTTATGCTTCTGATTTTCTATCTTCTCAGACTTTCCAATGTAGGATTTGAAATATCACTTGAACTTGTCAAAAGTGGACATGATGGTCGTGTTTTAGATGGTGTTTGTTGTCCTCTTGTTGGACTGGTTCCTTGAATGCATGAGGCTGTTCTTACAATCGATGCTGGTGTCACTTGTGGACTACTTTGCTGAGCTTGAATGGGAGTGGTAGGAGTCACAATAGCTAGAATATTTGTTGATGTTGAAACTTCATTCTCCTCTTGAGGTATACTAGCTGAAATATTGACTGTCTTCTCTATGCTTCCATCCCATGCTTCATCTTCTGCAAATTGTGCATTTCTATTAATTATAACTTTCTTTTTTGTTGGATTATAGAGCTTATAAGCTTTGGATTCTTCACTATATCCAACAAATATACATTTTTCTCCTTTGTTATCTAGCTTCCTTCTCAATTCATTAGGCACATGTGCATATGCTACACATCCAAATACTCTCATGTGAGTAACACTATGTTTTCTTCTTGTCCATGCTTCTTTAGGTACCATATTCATGACACTTTTTGTTGGACACCTATTTATTATATAGGGTGCACAAAATATTGCTTCTGCCCAATATTCATTTGACAAATTTTTGGCTTTCAACATGCTTCAAGGCATTTCCATGATTGTTTTGTTTTTCCTTTTAGCTACTCCATTTTGCTGAGGTGTGTATCTAGTTGTGAACTGCTTGTGAATTCCATGATCTTTGCAAAAATTAAAAAATTCTCTTGAAATATATTCACCACCTCTATCTGTTCTCAACACTTTGATATAATAACCACTTTGTTTTTCAACCAAATTCTTGAACTGACGAAACAGATCAAACACTTCATTTTTCTGCTTTAGAAAATAAACCCATGTTTTTCTTGAATAATCATCAATGAATATGTCAAAAAATAAAAAATACCACCTATTGAAGGTGTTTGCATAGGTCCACACAAATCTGAATGCATAATTTCCAAAGGGGCTTTTGCTCTAGTTGACTTTCCTGTTGGAAATGATTCTCTATGTTGTTTTCCTAAAATGCACCCTTCACATACCCTTTCTGGTTTTTCTATTAAAGGTAGTCCCTTGACCATGCCTTTCCTATGAATTAAATTTAAACCTCCAAAGTTGAGATGCCCAAATCTCAAGTGCCATAACCAGTTTTCATCTTTTATCTCAACTTGAAAGATTGTCTGCACTACTGTTGTAGTTTCTTCTCTACTAGGTACTTGTGAATTCATTAAGTGTTGTGCTTGAGCATAATTTATATTCAAATTTTTCCTTATTTTTAAGGGAAACATTATGTTGTTTGTCATTCTGACTTTTGCAATAAGCTGGTTGCTTGGGTATTTGTCTAAAATTGTGCATAGACCATTCTTGAAGGTTACTCTATACCCTTTTTGAACCAGTTGCCCTACACTCATTAAGTTATGTTTCAGACCAGGCACAAAATACACATCTGAAATATACTTTTTCTCCCCCTATTTAGTTAGAATATTGACATCTCCTTTTCCCTTGACTGACACTTTGTTGTCATTACCCAATGTAACATCAGACTTTACATTCTCATCTAAACTTGAAAACATTTCTATATTCCCTGTCATATGATTGCTACAGCCTGAATCTAAAAACCATACATCTTTTTCATTTGTTTGAGCAACATTACAAGCTAAAAACATTGTGCTCTTATCTAAATTCTGATTTTGACCTTCTCTTGAAAAATTTGTATTTTGTCTATTATTATCATACTGCTTCTTTCTACACTCATTCATATAATGCCCATATTTTTTACAGTAGTGACATTGGACTTGAGATTTATCATACCTTTGATTTTGTGACTGATTCTGTGTTGGGTTTTGGCTTGAGCCTTGATTGCTGCCTCTTCCACTTGAACTTGATAGACTATATCTTTCACCTCTGTAAGAGTTTCTTCCTCTTCCTCTTGATCTACCTCTGCCTCTTCCTTAACTGACTGATGCATGAGTTTTGAAAGCATGGTCCAGTGATGTATCTGCTAACCTTTTTAGACTGTGTTCATGAGAAATTAGAGATGCATATAACTCATCAACTAAAAACTGTGAGAGATTCTTTGTCTCCTTTATAGCAACTACAACTGGTAGAAATTTTGTGTGCAAACTCCTTAAAATATTTTCAACAATTCTAGTATCTTCCATATTCTCTCCATGAAACCTAATTTGATTAACCACCCCAATGACTTAGGTGTAGAATGAATCTACAGATTCGTTGTCCTTCATACATATTGTTTCAAAATCTCTTCTCAGCATTTGTAGCTTTGTTTTTTTAACTTTTTCCATGCCTTGATAGGCTGTTTGAAGTATGTCCCATGCTTGTTTGGACTTTGTTGCTACTGAAATCCTTGGAAAAATGCTCTCATGTATAGCTTGAATTAGATAAAATAAAGCCTTTGAGTTTTTCTTCCTTGTGTCTTTTAATAAGTCCTTCTCTGCTTATGTTAAAGCATTGTATGCTACTGCATCTACTGGCTCTGGAAATCCATTCTCTACTAAATCCCATATATCTTGTGAGTTAAATAGTGCTTTCAAGGTAATTAACCAATACTCATAATTCTTCCCATTAAATTGTGGAATTTTTGGGTTTGTCAAGCTTGTGCTTGCTGCCATTTTTGAAATTTACCCAGATAATCTACTTTGATAAACTTGGCTCTGATAATCAAACTTGCTATAATACCACATGAAGGCGAGAGGCAGAGGAATTCAACAGAAAAATTAAAACTTTAAAAATATATTCAATCCAGAGTAGTTGCACACCAATTTTCTGTATGCTCACATTTGCATTAAAATTCAAAAGTAAATACATATACAAATATAGGTAAAAGTTAAAAGTCACGTGAAAAAAATTCACAGAAGGGAGGGCATGAAAGAAAATTTATTACAAACTACCTAACTACATTTTCTTGATCAAAACATATTTAATAAAGTGTCCTTTACTTTAATATTAAAACTTAAATATCAATTTTCCGTATTACGAAATATCCTCTGGCGGAGGCGGCTTGGAAGATGGTTCCCCGCGGTATCGCAATGGGTAACAACCCATATTGCGATATCGCGGGCAACGGTTTGTTGACTGCATAGTTAACGGCTGGTGGTGTAGATGAGCCATGATTCTGTAGGGATCTCCTGCGTTATCGCAATGGATACTGGCGGTAACATTATTTATTGCGATATCGCGGAGAGCAGCTAGAGGTGATGGTAGCAGTTGGGTTTACATTCCAACAGAAATTGGTTTGGCACTTCCCCTAAGCAAGAGAATCTGATGCTGATTGGAAATGATACATTTGTATTTGCAAAGAATATGTGTTCACATCTATAGATATCTATAAAAAATCTACAGGAAATGAAGCAAGATCTACTGCAATATAAGTTTCAGAGGCAGGCTTGGAACTTTATCTTTTAATGGGTGCTTGTCTTTTTTTCCACATATTTTAAAGTGGAAAGCATGGTGTGACTAGCTTAAAATTTAAAAAAAAATTATGGACATTTGGGTTTAAAATATAATATAAATCTAAAATAAGAAATACTAAGATATGATGAGAATTATATTGTCTAAGGCTTTTGGAGTCGACTGTGTTTGTTAATTTTTGTTCAACATTTCAAATCTTCCTCCTACCATCTACAAGGAAATTTAAGTGAACAATCTGAAACATTGGACAATACTTTGCAAATACAATTGACTCCCAAAACTATAGACATGACAGACTGCACTACACCACAAAAGACCAATCTAGCAGTGAGGGCAGGTACCCAGGGTGTTAAGGGTGAGGTTTGCATCCCACCAGCCTCAAAGGTGAAGGCATAGAAGCCACGAGCACAGTGGACACATGGCTATGGATCCCCACCATCTCATTATCAGTTACACGCCTACCAGCACGACGAGTTAGGACATCCGTCAAGGTTTAGCCCTTCATGCACGGGACATTAAAACCAAAGGCCCAACCGCTACACCAAAAGACCAGCCTAGTAGTGAGGGAAACTACCAAGGTTGTTAAAGTTGAGGTTTTCATCCCACCAACCTCTGAGGTGAAGGCATAGAAGCCACAAGCACAATGAACACATGGTCATGAAGCCCCACCATCTATTTATCAGGTACACACCTGCCAACATGACTGGTTAGGACATCCGTTAGGGTTTAGCCCTTCACGCACAGGACATTACAACCCACCATGCTCTACAAGATTCAACCTCGAGACCTTGGCTCTGATACCACAAAGGCCCAACCACTAGACCAAGATACTAACCTAGTAGTGAAGGCAGCTACCCAAGGTGTTAAGGGTGAGAATTGTGTCCCACTAGCCTCAAAGGTGAAGGCATAGAAGCCACGAGCACAATCACATGGACGTGGAGCCCCGCCATCTGGTTATCAGGTACATTCCTACAAACACAATAGGTTAGGACATTTGTCAAGGTTTAGCCCTTCACGCACAGAATATTTCAGCCCACCACACTCCACAGGGCTCGACCTCAAGACCTTGGCTCTAATGCCACAAAAGCCCAACTACTACACCAAAAGACCAACCTAATAGTGAAGGAAACTACCTAGGGTGTTAAGGGTGAGGTTTTTGTCCCACCAACCTTGGAGGTGAAAGCATGGAAGCCACAAGCACAGTGGACACATGGCCATGGAGCCCCACCATCCGGTTATCGAGTACACGCCTACCAACACGGCGGGTTAGGACATTCGTTGGGGTTTAGCCCTTCACACACGAGACATTGCACCAAGGGGATTTTTAGTCTTTTTGGTTCTGTTTCACCACAATTTGTTCCACTGGAATTCACATCTACAAGAATTCAAAATTTGAAAAATGTGTATATGTACAACGTGTAATGTGTATATGTATAACGTGTATATGCAAATACATTCCATTACATTACACATTTGCATTTTGCAGATACACCATATACAAAACATGTTGGGTTCATATGGTGCAGCAATACACATTACATTATAGATGTACACATTACATTACAGATGAAGTCCAATCAAACAAATCATTATCGATATATTACATTATAGACATCTGTAAAAAGTGTATCTATTTTCCGCAATAGAAGAACTAAAAAGGCATATGGTGCAGATATATTACACCATCCCACATATTTCAGTTTAATATTTTAAATATGATATGATATGTTCATTTATTTTAAAACTTTACCATGATATTTTTATTAATACGTGGAAGATATGTTTAGTAGTATAATATTTTAAATTTAATATATTATATTAAATTTTATTATTTTAGATTTAATATAGTATACTCATATATTTCAATTTTGATATTTTTGGTTCAATATTTGTTTATTATTATTTAATTCAATGTAATATATACATATCTATCATATCGATAATCTAAAAGCAAGAATTAAATTCAATATATATATATATATATATATTTATTTATTTATTTATTTTTGTTCCATGAACCCAAACAAACCAAACCTTAAAAAAATTGGATGAATCCACAAACCAAACCAGTGAACCTGAACCCAAACCAGTACCAGTATCAGTAACCTATGAAAAAATAGGATAGGCTGAGAAGTGGCCATCAAAGACTGGACTGGACTGCTGAAGCTTTAGATGCTTTTATGTCTATCAAAAAGGCTATCAAAGAGGCTCATGTTCTTAAATCTCTAGATTTTACAAAGCCCTTTTAGATATTTTCATTTGCTTCAATGCATACTATTGCTGCTGTAATGTTACAGAAAAGTGAGGATGGTCATGAAGAGCCTGTGTCTTTCTTTAGTAAATCATTACAAGGGTCTGAGCTGAAGTATGATATAATGGAAAAACAAGCATTTGCTTTAGTGAAAGCTACAAAAGCCTTCATACCATATCTTGTTGGAGCAGAGGTGATTGCTTATGTCCCTCACACGGCTGTCAAGGATATTCTGACACAATCTAAAGTTATAGGAAAAAGATGCAAATGGATTAACAAAATCCAAGAGTTTGACATGGAGATACAGATTACTAAGCTAGTGAGAGGTCAAGGCTTGGCTAGGCTGATGGCAGAATCAAATATTGAAGCAAGTCAAGTATGTAATGTAGAAGAGGGGACTATAATTGCAAGCATTGAGCACACTCCTTGGTATACTGATGTTATGCATTATCTTAAATACATGAAGTGTTCAGATGGATTGAGTGACAGCCAAAAGAGAACTTTGAAGTTGCAAGCATCAAAGTATGTCTTCATGGATGGGGATCTATTTTGGAAGAACAGAGATGGCATATTGTTATTATGTTTGGATAAGTCATAGGCTAAGCATGTTTTAAGTGAATGCATGAAGGAGTTTTTGGGGGAAATTATTCAGCAAATACAACTGCACACAAAATTCTCAGGGCGGGTTATTATTGGCCAAAGGTTTTTAATGATTCCTTTACACATGTAAGAAGATGTGAAGCTTGCTAAACGTTTTCTGGAAAATTGAGGTACCAGGGTGCTTTCCCACTATGACCCTTGCAAGTTGATGCCCCTTTTCATCAATGGGGAATTGATTTCATTGGAGAGATACAGGAGAATTCAAGTGGAGGACATAGATGGATACTGGCTGCCACTGATTATTTTACTAAGTGGGTAGAGGCAATCCCGACTAAGCAAGCTACAAGTAAGGTAGTGAATAATTTCCTGATGGACAACATTATCACTAGATTTGGTACACTATTGAGGATAATCACAGACAATGGGATGTGCTTCAGATCAGATGAATTCAAAAGCTTTTGTGATAAGTATGGCATTACTATTTCTTATGCATCCCCTTATCATCCACAAGCCAATGGTCAAGCAGAGTCCAGCAATAAGAGTCTCTTGAAGATTATAAAGAGGATGCTAGGATAGAACAAGAAGGCTTGGGATTCAAAGTTAAAATTGGATGTGTGGGCTGATAGGATCACTGTGAAAAGGGAAATTGGAAAATCTCCATTTGAATTAGTGTATGGAGCACAGGCCAGGATGCCTCTATAGAATTTGTTACCAGTCTACAAGTTTGTCTTACAAGAAGATGTGGAAATTCTTGAGCCCATGGAAGACAAAATGGAGCAACTTGTTGAATTTGATGAGGTAAGGAGAGAGGCCCAAAATCAAAACATGAAGTTACATACACAGATGAAGTATCTATTTGACAAGAAGGCAAAGGATAGAAAATTTGAAGAGAATGACTTGGTACTAATGTGGAATGCAAGGTGTCAGGAGAAGGGAAAGCATGGTAAGTTTGAAGCCTTGTGGCTGGGACCTTTTGTTGTTGTTGGAAAGAAGGGTGAAGACTCATATTATCTACAGAACATGGCTGGTAAAGATCAGGAATTGCCTATTCATGGGCAATTCTTGAAGGTTTTCTTCTCTTGAGCAACACAGAGGATTAAGGGTTGCCAGTGCATGGACAACTCTTGTGTATCCTCTTTAAAATTATTTTCCATGCACAATAGTCTAGGATTTTGTCCATCTCCATTTCATTGTCATTTTCCATTCACTTCCACTTTGCATTCACTTCCACTTTGCATTCATTTCCATTGCCATTCATTCCATTGCTACTCACTGGTTCATCATTTTGTGTCTGGTCTGCTCACCTAAATATTTTGGATCCTTGCAATGATCTTACTATCATTCATCCCCAGACGGAGCCACTGTTAGAACTATAAATTTTTGAATATTTTCACACGTTCTCCATTCATAATTTTCCAAATAAGTTCCATCTTGAACACTTTCTGCCCATTTTTTTCCATATTGCTCCTTTGATTCCATTGGGTCGCGTGTTTTCCATGTTGTTGTTCCTATCGGCATGAAAACATTCAAGTCTCCCTGACCCATTCTTCTACTTGCAAATGTCTGTATTGCCTATCAGCAAGACGTTTCTTGTGTCACTGTGATTGGCTTTCATCTACTGGCAGTTATCAGCATAACACCCGTGCTATTTTGGCGACAATGGAGACTTCTATCAGCATATGTTGTGGCTATCGGGCTGGTGTCCTACCAAATATCATTTGTCTCCCCGACTATCGCATTGTGATTGTTCATTGGCATATGTTGTGCATTCGATGAGGTGTCATGGTGAAGTGAGTTTGTCTCACCGATGAAGCATAAATAGATTTTTCCAAACGGCTCTATGGGAGAATTTGCTTTCGTTGTAAGGTCTTGGCAAGTGACCTTCGGTCTCGCCGACCTTACAGGTGGATTTTTTTTCATGTGGCTTTCGATGTAGGTGTTGTTTTCTCTTGGCGATCAAAGGTTATCTCAGGGTAACTTTCGGTAAAGCAAGGTTTATTCTATAAGAGGTCTCCCCAATGTTATAATGTCATAGCGATACTCAAGGATGGTTGAGAGCTCTCAGTATAACTTGGGCACTCTATATAACATCTCCTTGATATCACGGAGCTATAGCGAAACACAAAGGAACATAAGGATACCCTGGGACTTTCGGTGAAACATAACATAATCTATGTGATGTTTCTCTAATATCTTATGGTCACAACAACATGCGAAAGGTTAAAGACTCTCAGGGAAACGTAAATTGATCTATAGGACATCTCCCCGACTCTGATGGGTCACGGCAAGTGTGAGCGCAGTAAACATAGACAGATAGCTATAAATGAGTGAATTGCCTTCGGCATAGCTACCATCTTGTCTCGCCAACTGTTCACTGATGAATAATAAATTTTCAAACACTAAGGCCGACATGTATTTGTTTGGATGACCATTGCAGGCCGACATATTTTGAGCTTGAATTTGATTGTTGGCCGACTTGTGTTCTCAATATGATATTTTCTTCAAGTGCTGGTATATAAATAGGCATATTGTAATTGTAAAGAGGGGACCAGTTATCAGTTATTTGATACAGTAGGCAAATTGTATGGATACAGAACAATAAATTTGTCAAATCAGAGGCTATGATGCATGTTCTAAAATGGAGGTATTTTTGAATGTCAACTGATGTTGCTGCACATGTTTGGTATCAGTTATCTGTTGAATTTAATAAGAGAATTGCTAAGTTGTCTACAAGATGGATTCTTTCTAATTGTTTAAATTGATATGACAAGTTTGTATTCAATTTATTAGTGCACAGTTTCTATACTTGTGTGATTGATTGATTGGTTCTTTCAAGTAAAGACTAAATCATTTTAGTTAATCACAGTAATTAGAGAGATTCAATTGGATTATTCAAGTAGAGCTTAGTAATCACATTCTTGCATGTTTATACAAGTTGTAAGCACAATATATGCTAGATAATTTGAATTTTCTCAGAGAGGTGTTGCTCATCCTGATCTCATTTGACTCCACATACCCAACAAGGAACTAGTCTTTGCACTTCACCATTTGAACTTATTCAGTTTTCTTTACATCTATTTGTCAAGCATTCATTTTAGGATTCAGATCAAAATATTGTTACTATTTTCAAGTTGTATTTTGTTTGTTCACCTCCCATTACCATTGTGAACAAATTGCTAATCATAAGTTAAGTCTACACCATTCGGAGAGGTACACCCACCCAGGTTTTGCAGCACCTAAAGAGTAGAAGGTTGAATTCTTTCGACCTTGTCTGTTACCTTGAAGCATATCAAGAGATTGGCAGCCTCTTGAGGCATCTTGCCTGCATTTTTGAGAGCTAACAAGAGGTAATTAATTAGTAATTCATGAGTTAGGAGTTAGATAGTTTGATTCATGCTTCTAGATTGTGGAATGTAATAAGGCCTTGTGTCAATTATAATATTTGTAATGCCCTTGTGGTAGGCCTGTGATCCCTATTTATTCTAAATATAAGGCATATGATGTGTGTAAGACTTCAAGTTGTTGAAACAATAATAATCTATGTTTGTTGAGCATTTCTTGTGTTATTTCTATTGTTTTGAACTCTAAGTTGCATGGTTGGACAGTCCTTTCTAGACCCTCCACCCATGATTGCACCAATGTGAAAGTGATTCCTTCCCTTGTATCCAAATTCAAATTAAATTTAATGATAATTTTTATTTATTTGTGTCATATAAAAACTATGACTATTTTTTGGATAATGATTTTTTTATATTATAATGTTTGAAAGATAAAAACCATGTATTTCCACTATAGTGTTTAGATTATATTATAATTGTTAATATTAGTTTATTAATGTGAGGGTAATAATTAATTTTATGTAAATACTAGTACAATAATATAATCTTAAAATAATAACAAATAAGAATTAGGTTTGGGATTAATTTTATTATTATTATTAAGATTATATAGATTAAGTTACAATTATAATTATATACATTGTTTAATTAAATTAGGATTAGAATTATAATTAATTAGAATATATTTACTTAATTTAAGAATAATATTTATTTATTTTGAATTAGCTTCCTCACTAGAGCCACCATTTACCATGTGAAAAAATTGGTCATAATGTCTACATAATCATCTTCTATAGAGGAAGTAGATATTGGTTGATCACCATGGATATCCAAAGCTCCCTTCTCCAAACCCACTCTAGAATCTTCTATTTTTAATTCCAAAGATGCATAATCTTTGACATCGCCACCTTTAAAAATGAGGTAGCTTGCCATCTATGTGTTATTTCAAAAAAATGAGTTACACATGTTATCTAGCAAACCTTGTGGCTCATGTGATTTTTCTTAGGTAATGATATCCTATAAATATTGTTCAATATATTTCTAGGAACCTTTTCATCTATAACTTGTATAGTCACCATATGACTCATCATTCAATCAATGGGAAAACCCCAAAAGAAATCACATCAACTTTGGGGCTAGAAAAACTAAAACGGGATAATCACATAGCATGTTAGCTTGTCAAAAACATATTAGTGTTTGAAAATATATGGTTTTCTAGTTGTTGATATGACTCTAGTTTTATTCTTTCCAACCAATTCATTAATTGTGTATTTTTCCCCAATTTAGGATAGCTAACAAGCTCTACAACCATACATGTAGAAGTGGGATACAACATACTGAAGTTGCTAATAAATACTCCATTATAATAATGAGTTGAATCATAATTTGGAATTTACTAGTTATTGAAATTGCTTTTGCCTCTTTTTTTAAAATAGATCCAGAGCTCTTCTTAGCTATATATTTTAATGTCTTCAACTAAAATACTCAACTTTTGTAACTCATATATAGATTCTATACAAGTTTCAAAGTTCAACACTTCTTTATCTTCTAAAGCAAATGAAGCAACCTTAGCAAACTAGAATACACATAATATCCCTTGTGAATGAAAATATTTTTCCCATTTTACCCTCATATATATTGGCATAAGATTTTGTTTGTTCACAAGCAACATTTTCTTTTGATGAGAATCAATCTCCTATTAAATAATGAATTGTGGCCATCCTCCATTGTAACAACTAGATCACTTGCTCAAGCACTTGCCAAATTTTCCTCCATATGTCAATATTATTTTCAAGTTTTTTTTGCATGTGCATACTTGCACATGTCACGATGGATTTCTAAGGACTCAAATAAATTTTTCATACAAAGCCTCTTCTACTTTCTACTATTTCTTCTTTTCATCAAAAGTCAAACCATTCCTTTTTTAATTCAATTCACTTCCACTTAAGCTCTCCTAAGAAAATGAAAAAATAGTAGAAGGAAGAGAATACAAGTCACCATACCAAATAATCATGATTAAGAAGTCTCTCTAAAGAAAAAGGTGATAGATGCTCAATAGGTGTAGACATTAATAATTAATATTTATCCTTTTTAATTGTAAATAACTATCGTGCCCACATTTTTACATGTGAACATGAACACAAACCAATAATTTTATTTCTTCTTAAAACTAAAATTTTAATTATTATCATGCTCGACATGATATACTCATGTGTACAGTTGTTGAGGTTGCACATGTAACATCATCACAAGAAAACTAGTTGAAAGCAAGGAAAGAGAAATCGTGTGAGTGGGTGTTGTGGAACCTATCCCACACACCCTATGATAGTGTTCAATCCTAGTTAGGATTGGTGTCTCTTTGTGTGACACCTTAAGGGAGGGCCACACAAGTTCATTCCCTTAGGATTACCATGTGGAAGTGAATTGATCAAGTCTTTATGATGAGACCCAGCTCCTATAAATGACTAAATCAATTGGACTAATCATATTTAACCAAAATTTATTCTAAACATCTACTAATAAAATAACGTTAGAAAATAATCACATTTATGATTTAGTCTAGCTCATTGATTAATTCAATGAGTAGAATTAGTGTTGCTTCTCTCCTAACATTTAAATTTTTTTAATCAAATTAAAATTAAAATATTTTTTTCCACCAATTTTTTGTCTAATATTCTCAAGGAATCAATTAATGAAATTTATTCAATAACATTACAAATTAGCTTTTAAATTATTTAGATGAATAGTCATCTTGTAAAATTTAGTAATATTAAATTAAATGGAATTAATTATAACTCTTATCCACAACCAATTTGTTTAATTCTCTCTAAGGTTTATTTTTGAATTAAATTTAAAATATTTCCCAAATAAAATGATCATTTTTCAACACAAGTAATATTAAATCACAAAATTAGTTCATTTGGATTTTTTTAAATCACCTCACAAATTGAACTAATCTTAAATGGCATTGCCAAGATCCTTTTATCCTAAACTTTCACCCATCAAAACTTATTAGTTAAATTCTCTAAATTCATACTACTATACAAGGATTAAATAAATTAATTCTCACTTAATAAAATTAATCATATCCTTAATCTAGTTTAATAGTATAATGAAGTTAGGGCACCAAGTGAACCCTATTTCTTTCTTCTTTTAGAAGAAATAGGATCTCATTCTTTCTATAAATAATTTTTCATGAGTTTGCATATGGAATAGAATGCAAGAGAGGAGAGAAATTTCTCTTTCAAATCCAAAAATGAATTGTTTATCTAATTTTCTTTATTAAATTTTATTTTTCCTATTTTCATTCCTAGATTAAATCTATTTGGGAAGATTTTTGCAATTTTTTTATAAGTTTTAAAATAATGATGAAGATTTATCAAAAAGGTTTATTTCTTATAGGGTAAAAGCATACACACATGAACAAATATTCACTAAAATAAATAGTAGGCCAAGTCTTAACAAGGAATTCAAACTAGAGTTCCATTCATAGGTCAAAGATCAAAGATAGGGCCGAATATTGATACCCCAACATTATATAATTATATTTAAAAAAAAAAAATTCAAATATGGGAGGGTCAGCCATGATTTCTTTTTCTTAATTTTGCAACAATTTTTTCTCTGTTTTTATATAAAAGAAATCATGTTAATATTGGGGTTTTAGTCCCCATGGGTAGGTTATTGACCTCCCATGAAGGTCATTGTACCCTTGAGAATTATAGGAGTTTGTGGCTCCAATGGGATGTGGCTTGGTGGCAAGGCTCTGATCTTGTCCACTTAGCCACCCCTACATCCAAAAATTTTAATTTTAATACATTTAATTAATTTAAAATAGTGTAATATTTGAAATATATATGTTTACACACACGCGCGCGCGCGCGCACACACACACACACACACACACACACACACACACACACACACACATATATAACTTAGATAAATGTTTCATTTAAATCATGTTTATTATGACAATAAAGAGCAAATATAAAATTTGTATTTTAGGTAAAAACTAATAAGATAGGGCAACAATTGATGTCCACCAAAAATTTCTTGAGTGTATAAAAAATTAACAATAAATAAGTTTTACATACAATAAAATATTGGTATTATAAGCTAGACTTTAATGAATTATTTTTTTTTGCAACAAATATTCTAGAAATGAGAAAAAAATCCATAGACATATCCTTTCTTGATTTTTATTTTCAGCAATATTCATTTACAAAGAAGTTTTGAAGAAGAAATATATTTATTATTTTATTTATTTCAAGTAAACTATACATCACTCACTCACAATTGAAATTATACTCAACAAGTGAAATATTCTATCTCTTTTTCTTTTCATTTTACAACTTCTCAAAATGTGTATTAAATTGAGAAAACTCTAAATATTTATTCTCCAATAACACTCAAATAAATTCTAACAATTAATGGTTCTTTACAAACACTTACTATATATATGATTCAAAAATGAGACAGAGATAACACATAATTGTATTTCTAGATACATTTATTTTCCAACTATACTCCTTTACATAGTATTTACAAGGATATTTAACTAGAACTATTTTATTTACATATTATTCACGAAAAATCAATTTAATTTGAGCAATATATTAGAATAATGTATTTTATTAAGTAAGCAAGGATTTTGAAAGGGCCCTGATTCCTTATACACTAAAGTAAGCAAGGATTTTGAAAGGGCCCTGATTCCTTATACACTAAAGGATATTACAATCAAAGCATACAACTAGGCAGAACAGACTGATAAAACAAACTGGCCAAACAAAGCAACCAGTCAAGAACAGTAGGAAAAAACATACTAGTAGCAAGAACAGAGCTACCAGGACCAAACTAAACAAAGACAACCAGACATAGAGAAACAATTTAAGCACCAAAGCTTGAAACCAACAAATTTTCTTGCAAATGCAGCTCATCAAAGCTTTTTTTAGGAGTGCATTTATTTTTCCTTTACACAACCATTCAGGGAGTATTAGAAAGTAATGTTGGTATATGGAGCCTAATTAGACTTGGAGGCTAAATTTTCCCCACTTTTATCAGTGCGGTTTCCCCCCAAATTATTTAATGGGGGTTTGGGGGCAGCGCCCCCAAGATGGGGTCAAGGGGCAATGCCCTTAGTGTACTCCCTATCGCAATATAGTGTAGAGATGAGGGGCAACACCCCCGAAACCTCTCATGATTTTTTATTATTTTATAAAGGCGTTGGGTGTTATTTTTTCTATTGGCTAACATAAAAAACCCTATTTTGTAACTGACATATGTTTTGATAAAAGGCTAAGGGTTAGGGTTTTCATTGACATTGTATTGTAGCATTTGCAGCAGTATTGAGTTGCAAGGATTACTAGTTGTAATTGGTTCTATTTACTGGATAATAATA
>VDFB02282568.1:0-18600 GCA_007258455.2 Sequoia sempervirens | reverse complement strand
AGGAAACAATGTATTCAGAAGTTTAATGTTTTTGACTTCCTACAAGAAATAGTAAGCAAGGTCCTGGACATGGGTGCTTCTCATGGTACTGGTGGAGACAGGCATGGTGCTAGGAGGAGGTATTTCTAGATCCCACTTTATTCAGTTACAGATGAAAGCTTAAATGATTTGGAAGGTCAACAATTGCAGTGTTACCTTCCTATCATTTTATCTTAAATGAAATCGATGTTAAATTTTCTATTGAACAAGTTTTCTATTGGTACCTTTAAGTGTTACAAAGTTTGGAGAAGAAATAGAGATTTCAAGAGACACTGGATATGGGGTTACTTTTCATGCACTTTTAATCATTTATAACTTAACATATAGCACTTTGTTGCT
Source organism: Sequoia sempervirens (assembly GCA_007258455.2). NCBI lineage: Eukaryota > Viridiplantae > Streptophyta > Pinopsida > Cupressales > Cupressaceae > Sequoia > Sequoia sempervirens. Next base: position 18,222 of record VDFB02282568.1, on the reverse strand, counting down.
ACAGAAAAGCTCATGAGGAGGATAATGAAAGTGACGATGAACTTAAGAGGCCTAAAATGGTAAGGAATAAATGTTAATAGTGAACTGGTCTTCCATTTTCTATGGCAATAGTTATTAACCTTTTTGTGTTCTTTCAGGTGGGTAGTTGTAGAGGACGTGGGAGAGGAAGCAGAAGGGGCAGGGGCAGAGTCAGAGGCAGAGGTAGAGGGGTAAGAGGCAGTAAATCAAGTGCAAGAACTAGTACTGTAGAAGATAAATTTGAAGAGGATCTAGATTTGTCTCCAGAACATAGTGATTCACAGGTTAGAACCCTAGAAGAGCGTGCAAAAAATAATGCTGAAGCACATAATTCTAAAGAAAATGTGGGTTTGGATAGCACCATATTTGCAAGAGGTTTTGATCTCAATTTGGATTTAGATGAAAATGGGGATATCGCAATGATGCAACGGAATGAGAAACAAGAAGAACAATATCTCAGTTCATCTCATTCAGATGGAGATGATGTAACTATGCAACCCTTGCAAATTCAAATGCATTTTAGTAGAACTATTGATCAAGATGAAGATGACTATGACAATGATGATGTATAATGTACCATGACTTTTGAAGTGCATTTAATTAGGTGTTTCTAAAGTCATACTGATTTTAGGTTTTAGATTTGCAAATGCAAGATTAACGGTCTAGTTATAACAATCTAGTAAAGTCCTAGGATCGTAGGATGGTAGAAAAATTCAACAGAAGGAAATGATAATTAACCTTAAGCAAAGACACAATCTAATACAAAGTTGTATAGATTTGTGAGGTTCAATTCTCACCACTTTGAATGCTTTAGTTTTTTAAGTTGAAGAATTAAACACATTCATGTTTGAATTGAGCATCATGTATTGTTCCGAGCTCTATAAGTTCCATTTCTTTATTGGATTTCAATGAGACAAATTTGTTCTTGGACTGGTACATAATATGGGATTTGCCCCACACTGAAAGTAAAATAGAAAAGGAAGAGGGATCATCCCAACACATTATAAGGCCGAAAGATGGCTGTATAGTAATACGGTTTTTGCAAGGAGTAATGTGTAAACAATTGTTAATATGATAAACCTGTTTAATCGTTTTGTCTAGATAATACATCAGGTAAAACGTTGTATGCAATTTGAAATGAAAGTGCATTTGATTATGATGAGGATCTAGGAAACGTAATAGAAGTGGAGATGTGACAGATTTTCAAGTGATCGATTGTTTTAATTTGCTTATTTATCTGTAATAATGCATTGTTTTACTTTTAACCATCGAATATATCACAGTATAGATATCTGCTTCATTAATTGAATTCGTATAGTATATTTTTGGGATTTGGACATTTTAGTCAATGATGTTTTGCCGCAAGGACTAATCAATCTTAACTCGTTCACCTAGGGTGGTGGGATTTGTAAATGGCCACTCATCTTGTAGGGCTTTCTAGCATTTGCTTGAATAAACTATAGTGCCTAAAATGCTTAACCAATGCTTGAAAGTTAGAAAGGTCTAGGGAAATACAACCACCTTAATGAATTAATTAAATGAAAACAAGTGATAATAATAAAGAGTCTTTATAATTTGAGATTGTAATATTTGATATGCTTTTTAAAATTGATAAATAAGGCTTAACTTAAAGCATCTAGTTTCATTTGTGATTTAGCGGTTCTATTGTAAATTGCGATTAATGATTCAACTTCACATTAGGTTATCAGGTTGACATTGTAACATAAAAAATTATTAGATGGTATATACATTGCATTAGTTCAATCTTGCATGTGTAGTTTCGATCTAAGGTTTCAACTTTTTCCCACTACTTTGACTTGTGCACTTTTGATCTTCGTAAACTTGTTCACCTTTGACATATGAATTGAGCAGTATCTATAATGCAATGATATTCTAATTATGTAATGGACGTGCAAGTGGGTATATCTCTAAAGTGAATTAGGGTTTATCTTTTAGACAAGATTTTAGCATGCGAATTTGAATGTTTTGTGCTCAAGTTGGCAAGTAATAGGTAGTTAGAATTGAGTCAGCTTAGGCCTATTTTGAAATTTGGGGCTGAAAATCATAGCTATGCTTTAGGTTCTAAACAAAGTTTAAAACCACATTTTGTGGATTTAATCTAAGTTAGGGAATGATGAATTTGTAAATCAAATCTAGATCCTTGGATTTGTGGAGTCAAGTTTAATTAAGGTTTTAATTAATTGCCAACTTTTATGTTAAAACATGCCACTTGTATGCTAGTCATTACATTTGGGTCAAACATGGTAAAGTTTAAAATGAATGGAGAAATGTAAAAAATATGAACATTTCACCTTTCATTTTTTTTTCACTCTAACTTACATGTGAATTACTATTAATCATGCATATCAAAAAACAAGTTATATACACTAGAGAAATGGCGTCCTTATAATGAAGGCTTAATTTCTATGCTAGCAAACATAAAACTCCATGATTAGCAAATAGAAATTTAAAATAGGCACTACTTCACAATGTTAACAAACAAAAAGCAAAACATAGAGAGAGAGAGAGAGGTGGGGGGCTATGAAGGAGCTAAAATAACATGAAGTTATTTAGGGTTGTGAAGAAACCACCATTGCAATAAAATGATCAACATGAAGCTTTACATTATAGGGCTAAGAAGTCATCATAATGAGCATGAAATTGTATAGGGCTATGAAGTATCCATCACAAAAAATGTTAGATGCTTGATATTGACCCCCAATTTTTTGCATATGAATGATGTAATGAATTGGAGAGGATAGTAAAAAGGTAATTTGAAAAAGAGAATAACAAAGCACAAGAATCATCTAATGATGTCGTGTGTATCATTGTGTGACAAGAAATAGTTAAGATAACGGGATGCAATTGTGCAAACACATGTAAGAAGGGTAAATAAGGTGTCCCCAATGCTGGGGACAATGGATAAGTAATACAACATGCTCAAAAGAAACATGTAAACATATATATACATGTAAAATGTTAACATGATAAACATAAGTAATTGGAATATAGGATATGATTATAGATAATTATCATATAAGCATGTAAGCATAAGTATGATATCATAAGATAGCATGAAAATTATAAGCATGTGTCATACAAAATGTGAACATGTGTGCATTATATCATGAAATCATGTAAATAAATGAACTTGTAAGCATGTGAGTGAAACATCACAAAGGAGAACAAGACAAGTGACATAAGGGGATGTCCCCAAGTGGGGAAACATAAAATGGATCATGTATAGAAGAAAAGTATGAAAGACATGATAACACATGATATAATATAGGTGAAAATAGAAACACCACAATGATATAATAAAAAAGGAAAACACAAGAAAAGAGGTTTGCAACATGACTTAAGAAAAAATGTCAAAGTCAAAAAGAACATAAGACAATAGTAGACTTGATGGAGGAGGAACACAACAAACATGGATTAATAAAATACAACAAATCACAAAGCACAAGAAACTATATTTATGTTCAACTTAATGGGAGTTTTTTCCAACCACTTTATAACTTTACATCCTCCTAAAGCATAGAGGAAACACAAAATATAACATGATATAAAATATAAAAGACACGACATGAACCATACAACAAAATTTTAAATTCACATGAACACAACATAGAGAATAAATTAAAAATAAAGCAAAAGCTTAAGGTCTCGACCAATAATATGGGAAGAATCTTCCTAAAAACTTACTATCCCAATCACGGAACTTTGCTCACTTAGAGTGAAGCTATGAATCCTATATCATATGCTCCTCACCATGCAATATAGAACTTAACAAACATATTTTAGACTAGCACCATTTCTAATTTCTATTTTCATAGCCAATATTCCTATTTCTATGAAAACACTTTTTCTTGTAGATTCTACATCACTTATTACCTATATCTTTCCGTGCTGGTATGAAGTAGTTGAACGACCTTTTACAATTGAAGTTAATTTAGATTTATCATTCATAATAGCCTTTTCTTTTTATTCTTAATTGTACATGTGTTATTTGTTGTTCATGAGGATTCCCTATAGGCATGTAAATATCCAATCCCTTATGCTCATGAAATGCAAGATGTGCCACTTATGGTTCTTGATGGGCTTAATTTATGGCTAGTTTTCCTTTATTAGTTTATGTTTTTATCATTTCAATCTGCCAAGTTTCACATACATTCTTGGCTTCATACATCTTTTATACCTTTCATGCACTTTAAATTTGACTTTAGTATGTGGAAATACAAATACGATATGCTGACATTTGCATGTATGAATGTATGAATGTTCATGAAATTTAGTGTGATTCTATGCTTAAATTATGATTATTAATGATGTATATGCCTTAGGGATGAAATTAAACTCATGTAGCTAGGAGAACTATAGCCTGCAACAACTAGATTTCCAGTCCATAGCATAAGGACTGCAGATAGTGGTAGGGAAGGAGTCATGGTTGAAGTGCGACATTCCCAAGGAGAGCAAAGGCGACCATTGAATAGTCAACCATGAGTCACGATAAGCGTATTCCTATCCACCAAATAAGATGACTGGAAGAAGAAGTTTGTTCTGAGTGGGTTAACCCATGATGTGACATTCCCTATGAGACACGTCTTTGTCATGGGGGTTAACTGTTATGGCAGAGTTTTAGTTTAATTTCTCTTCTTTTTCTTTTCAATTATGGTTTTCTGTTACAAAGACTAAGTCCTCTCCCTATCTTGTAGGGAGAGTGGACGAATACATTATGGTTATGTTTTCAATCCTAGAATGAATAAGACTCCTCACAGACCCTATATAGAGGGATCTATTGTGAGGTGTGAATCTAGTTAGTTATCTAGATATTTTTTGCTAATTACCAGTTGATAGTTAATCACTATTAGTTTCTTATATCAGGTGAATAAAAGATATGTATTGCTGAATGAAAAATCTTTAGTAGATTCTTGTTAGAGTTTAGATTTTTCATGCAATAAAGAAGTTAGTTCAAGATTATGATTTGCTAATTAATTAGTAAGTGTTGACATTTGTTGTGGAAGTAGAAACTCAAGCAAAGGAAACTTTTGGTACTAGCATCCGCTCTCTTTTTCCTGTTATTAGATTAGTTCGTGCATTGTTGAATTAAAATATTTTCTAGTTACATGCATATGGAATTCATAAATATAATTTTGTAATTGAATTTTGTAGCTTAATGTGTGTTTCATCCTCTTGGAGTGATTAGTCATAGTTCAATCTTAGAAGTTAATATCCACAGTCTTAAGTGATAAGTACCAGTAGCATGAGTGACAACTTATGATTGTTTCCCTATTTTGCAAGTTAACATTTCATTTCCTTTTCTAGCTTTTATAGTTTTTTGTACATGTGTAACCACCTATACTCATTGATATCTAGCATGTTAGAATCCATGAATGCACATATAGTGCCAACACTATAAAAAAATTACAAAGCCTTGGTTGATAATTAAATGAAGCCTCTCATAGAAGATGAATTGTTTAGTTAGGAAAGCATCCTCTGAATTGTGTCTCTACATGTAGCACCAAGTTAATCAAAAGATTAGAGAGGCCCTAAAATTTTGGCATCATTGTTGGGGATGGTGCTAAGTTCAATATTCTCTTGTGTATTTTTAATTATTTTCAAGCCTTCCTAGTTTAGCAATTTCATTTTTAGCATTAGAGTAAATAGGTTTTAGCCATCAACACAACACGAGTTACTAACAATGTACATGAACCGTTGAACTACAAAGTCACAACCATTGCATGCGGAGGCAGTGAGACACTCTGCGGTGCTGTCATAATAGTGGTTTACAATTCCTGAGAGGTACAAATTTTAGCTGAAATCACATATTTTTAGAAAATATAATGATTTAAGCCTTAAAAAGTTCCATTTTAAGGATTCCAATTGAAGAGGATTTGATCAAATCACCTTAGATCAAAACCCCTTGGATAGAACCTCGCTAGTTTTAAACCATACCTATAAATGCGTCTCCTTTACACCTATCAAAATGTTGATAAAAATCACTTTTGATTTAGCTTTTGGGGATCAAATGAATTCATTTAAAATTTATTTCAAATGATTATGGTATTCCTCGAACAAGCTATCCAATGAATATAATTTTAATATGTTTTGGTTTTGTTATGTATTTGTTTTTAAGTTTTATTAAATATAAGTTTTTCATTGAAAATGAATTTCTTTGTTCTTCACATGTGGAAAAATAGAAGATTATCAAAAAAATAATTGAAAAATATGAGTGCACCAGATATTGAAGTCCTTGATCCAACAAAAAAAATTAAATTAAATTTTGACATATACAAAAAATTTACGCGTTATACGGTCGCGCTGTGTCTGAATTGTAATTTGTTTGACTTTGAAACTTGATTAAGGAAAAAATATTCAATAAAAAACTATCTAACCAAGTGGAAGCACCAGATATTAGAGTTAAAAATCTAAATTTGAAAGAATTAGAATTTTATCCTTCATGGAAAAAAGGTTATGTGTTATACGGTGTGCGTCACTTTTTAAAAATGTTGTTTTCTGAAAAAAACAATTTTCGTGGGAGATGGAAAAAGAAGTGAAATTTGATTCAAAAAATTTTGAAAAAAATATTTTTAGAATCTACAGACAAAATTTGATGAGACTCTAGTTTGCACCATATTCAAATTCCTCACAATTTAGCCGCTATAGATGCCCGAATGTGAAGATTTAGTTAAAAATAATAATTTTAGTGTCCAGTTTGGCCAAAAATTGTAAACCACTATTATGGGATCACCGTCTGGGAAGATTTCTCCCCTCAAAACATGAAGCATTAGAGGATACTGGTGAACATAGTGAACAAAGCGAGGGTATTCTTGAAGAAGAATCACCCCTGAAACTAGTACCTACACTAGACACAGAGGAGACTTCGCGCACACACATCAACATCATGGATGATGTAACAACAAAATACCCACCAGAGCACATAACGTTTGAGTTTCCTATAACCAACTAGGAAAGGGTCTACTGCTTTGAAGAACATACCTCCTTCAACACTTCCTATCTTCTATGGGATGGTTACAAAAGACCCAAACACCTTTATTTTTGAGTTTGATGTTCTATACCAAAGTTATGACTATACAATAGATGCTCACAGACTCAAATTGTTTCTAGCAACAATAAAAGATGCTGCTCTGAGATGGTTCATGGGGTTGGAAAGAGATGCTGTTCCCAATTGGAACATAATAAAGACAAAGTTCTTGGAAAAATAGCAGGATTGATACAAAGGCATAGATAGAAAGATGGATGACATCTTCAGGATGTCACAGAAAGAGGATGAATCATTGGAAGATTATATTGAGAGGTTTCAATTCTCCCTCAAGAAATCCCATCAAAATAGACTCTTTGATGAATCCCTAAAATTGGTATTCTTAAAGGGAGTTAATGAAGACTATGTGGAAGCACTCAACTCATTGGGGAAAGAGGTAGCTCACATTTACCATTTGTGAGATTTTTAGAGTGTATAGAAACTATTCTAGGTCTTTTACCAAGAATGTTAGAGGAGACAATACATCTTCTATCAATAAATCATCCACTGGAGTCTCAAGGGTGGACCTGAGCAATCTTCTATTAAACATGAAGGAGGATATCATTAGCCACTTGGCTACACAATTAGATACCCTCCACATCAAGAAAAAACAAGAGGAGGCATAAGCAACCCTCACAAAATACTACCCACATTGTAGACAAAAGAAAATCAATTGCAAGTGCAAGAAGTTGGCTAGTATTTATGAGGACAAGCAAGGGAAGCCAAAATTTAATGCCCTGGAAGATGAAGATGGTTAAGTGTTCTACATAGATCAACACAAACAATGGTAGCAAAGAAAAGGTATGCCCCAAGATCCCTTGAACTATACCCCAAGATTAGTTCTAGTTAATAATGCAAATTTCCCTAATTGGAACCCTCAATCTTGGACCAATGTGCAAAACTCACAATGGACAATGCCTCAAACCAATTGGAATCAACAACAACAAAAAATGTGGCCACCAAAAAATTACCAAGGACCTAATTATAATTCTTAGTGAACATCCTAAAATATCAATGGAATCGTCAATGACAAAGATGTCAGTAGTGGCAAAATCAAAACCTCAACTATTAGCAACATAATAGCCCTTACAACCATAGTGAAAAACCATAATGCCAAACCCAAAAACATTTGCACTAATCCCACCAAGAGCACCTCAATTTATAGCACAACCTACACCTAACCCAAATAATAAGCCCGTCCAATAGGCTTATGCTAATGACACCATACAATACCCCACCTATGGGGTTGAGGTGAGTGATGTACACTTTAGATCAGGGAAAATGTTAGCTGGGCCTTCATCTCCTCATATCATTGAATTGATTGATGAGGAACTCCCAACAAAGCCCATGGAAAAACAACCTAAGAAAATTGAGTCAAATTAGGTCAACCCAACAACCATAAGTTCAAAGCCTCTATTCCCTAAAAGATTAATAGTTGAAAAACACCATCACAAGCTGAACCTAATCTATTGTGACAACTAAGGGATGTTTGTATCAAGATAACCCTCATCCAAGCCATTAAGGAAGTGCCCATTTATACACAAAATAATGAGAGAATTATGCCTCAAGAAGCCAAGCAAGAAACCTAAGGACCCTTAGAATGTACATGTCTTAGGACAACTTACAAACATTATGTTGGGAAAAATAAAGTTGTCTCCAAGTATGTAGACCCTGGGAGCCCTGTAGTGGATGTCAAAATCAATGGTACTCTCATTAAGAATACCTTAATTGACCTTGGGGAAACCATCAATGTAATGACGAAAGAAACTATGAAATTATTACAACTAATGGACCTTAGACCTACACCTATTGTGCTACAAAACTAGCATATAGGTCAATAGTCAAGCTTGAGGGAATCATAGAAGACTTGATAATAACATTAGACTCATGGGAGTACCCTGCAGACTTTAGGAATTATCTACACAACATACAAAACAACATTTGACCATTTTTATTAATTAATTAAAAATAAAGATGCAATGCATTCTTTATTTTTAATTAATTAATAAATATGGTCAAATGGTCATTTTGTAGGTTGGATAGACATTGCCTAGACTTTATGGTGTTGCAACCTAAAGCTAATCTTGAAGGATATCCCCTCATCTTAGTGAGACCTTGGTTGGCAACTGCATATTCCTTTATAGGTTGCAAGTCTGGTAACATGGTCATTTCCAATGGAAATGTGACTAAGAAACTAGTCCTCTACCCACCTTCCCAACCACATGTAGATTTGGAACAAATTGTATGGCTTGCCTAGATGAGGAAAACTAGTAATCCTTACAAACTTTGATGACTATTGAACGTAATCCCTTGTTATAAAATTAGGATGAAGATGAACTGATTACGAACATCATGTAAAACAATTATGGTAGGGACCCACAACAACATGACATGTTTGATTCCTGTTTACATTTGAGTAATTGTATTCCAAATATAGCAAGTCTTGAAATTTCATCTATTCAAACATCATCCTTGAATTTAGAGATTATACTAGAAACAAGACATTAAATGTAAATAGCCAATTGTTTACTAAACAACATACTTCATTGTTGGATGTGCTGCAAGCACATTCAAATGCATTTGCATGGGATTACCATGATATGAAGGGTATAGAAACAAACCTACACATGCATCAGATTTACATCAATGAAGGCTATAAACCAGTTAGGCAAGGCACAAAGGAGAATGAACCTTGCAATTTGTGACATAGTCAAAACAAAATTACAAAAGTTGCTAGATGCAGGATTCATCTATCCAAGCTCTGAGAGTCAATGGGTGTCTCTACTAATGATTATACCTAAGAAATGAGGGAAATAGAGAGTGTGTGTAGACTACAATGAGTTGAATGCAACAACTAGGAAATACCACTTTCCCCTTCCATTCATTGACCAAGTACTAGATTAGTAGGAAAGTAATAATTTTTCCTTTTTGGATGACTTTAGTGGATACAATTAGATTAAGATAGACCCATGAGACCAAGGCAAGAAAACTTTCACATGCCCTTGGGGTACATATTCTTATCTGTCTTGCCATTTGGGCTATGTAATGCACTTGCCACCTTCCAAAGGGTAGTACTGAGCATATTCTCAGAATTTTCTCATGAATCCATGAAAGTTTACATGGATGATTTTACAACTTATGGGAATACCTATGAAGAAGCACTTGCCAATTTGGAGAAAGTACTGCAGAGATGTCAAGATCGTCAGCTATCCTTGAGTCATGAAAAATACTTCATGATGAGACTGAGGGAGTAGTTTTGGGATATTTTATGTCCAATAAGGGAATCCAATTAGACCCAAACAAAATCAAGAGATAATATCAAATCTACCTGTACCCTAAAAAAGGATGTTAGAAGCTTCCTTAGCCATGTTGGGTACTATAGAAGATTCATACAAGATTTTAGTAAACTTGCAACACCATTATTTGTCTTATTTTCCAAGGATGTAGAGTTTGAATGGACACTTTCTTGTCAACTTTCCTTTGAAACTCTCAAGGCAACATTAACCAAAACCCCCGTCTTAAGAGGACCAAACTGGAATCTACCTTTACTTATCCATAAAGATGCTTATGATTTTGTAATAGGAGTCGTGCTTGGACAAATGGATGGAAACCTTAAGTATGGAATTTATTATATTAGTAAAAATCTTCAAGTGGCAAAACTCAACTATACAATGACTGAGAAGGAAATGTTAGCAGTGGTTCATGTAATCAACAAATTTAGAGACTACATTACATGGTATTCTATATTCATACATGTACTAAACATACAACAATAAGGCATCTAACAAACAAACCAATAGTTGGTGGCAGACTTGTAAGGTGGTTACTACTACTTTAGGAATTTGATATGACTATTGTGGACAAGCCAGGGAAAGCCAATGTAGTAGTATATTTCCAACCAAATTAGAAGATGTTGTAGAGGATTGAGGAATGTGATTGAGTCTAGATGTTAGGTGGAAGTCCTTCCTTGTGTGTTTATTGTTATGTTGATGAGATATATGCATAAAATGTATATATATGCATATATACGTGTCTGCAGTGAACTCATACATGTGAGTGAATATGTATATGAGTACATATGTAGGTAGACGTACATACACATGCTCATGGATGGATTAACCATATGTATGAGAATATTGATTAGACTAAGATGACACATATATATACACACTTCATGTATATATGTCGATCGATGGATATGAGAGTATGAGTGTTTTTATAAGGGTATTAAAATAATATTATGTATATATATATATTTTAACATATATGTATAAAATAATATAGTTACATATATATTAATATACATTTATATATAATTGTGTACACGTATACATATACATATATATACATATATATACATATACATATATATACATAAATATACATATACATATATATACATATATATGTGTACATATACATATATATACATATACATATATATACATATACATATATCTAAATATATATACATACATATATATACATACATATATATACATATATATATGTAATGTTATTCGATATTTATTTATATATGCTTGATAATCGACAATTAATGTATTTGATAACCATATGAAATGGATATATATATATATATATATATATATAATACGAAAGATATATACATATACATATATTATATATAATGTATATAAGTAAAAATCATTTGAGATAGTTATAAAGCACAATACATAGCGCTATGGTTAATGATAGTGAAGCGTTGAAATGAAACATAGGCACATATATATGGCACGCGCTGCATGGTGAACCTACACATAAAGCAACAATAGACCAAGTCAACAAGACTATATTGCACGTAGGAATAAATGTTGCTATATATACATTGCAATGGGAAGTAAATGTAGTTTTAAGCAATGTAGAAATAGTCTACTTGCACTATCTTCAAGGGGTGCTAATATATGAAATGTGGCACCAATGCAAAAGTAAATGGAATGTATAAGAATTCTGCTTGTTTTGCATAAGTTTGGAAAAGTAATATCTTAGCCATGAGAATCAATCAATGTAAACTTGGGAGCAATATAAGAAGGAATTCAATATGTAAACCAAATAGGAAATTTGCTAATAATTTTGCTGTTCATTTGACTCAGTAAAAGAGTCTTGTTATCCCTTGAAACAAGTTGACTCAACCATTTGAATGGTGAGGGCTGTTAAGTGTTGCAAACCTGTAAGTTAGTTTGATGAGTCGTTGCACGGGGATAGAAAGGTGGTAGAAATAATAACTTGTTTGTAGCCTTTGGTTGCTCACAATTTAATATAAATAGAGGTGCTCATTCTACCATTTGCTACACTTTTCAATATGATTGCCTTGTGTTATTCTCCTATATTTTATGTGCAAAGTGAGTTGAGAGCTTGAGAGTAAGAGAGTTGTATTTTTGATTTGCATTAGTATTATTGAGAGATTTGGTGTGAAACTAGTAGTGGATTTTGGGTTGTTCTTAGAGGAAGTTGCAAGCAAGCTTGAGCCATTAAGCTAGGAGGCAAAAATAATCGGTTGGAGCTTTAAACAGGCATGCTGATTTCTACTCCTTGTTATTATGTTGGAAAGTTTGTTTACTTATGTTGCCATGTTTGGAAATATTGTCTTTTATGTGTGTTAAGATGCTTGGATATGCTTGCATGTCTCTTGGTAGTTTCTAGTATTGGTGAAACCTTTCTTTGATTTATACATATAGATATTTATTCTATATTGGGTTTTATATGATTTTATACTATTTATACTATACATAGAATGTCAATACTATATGTAGTATGACCACACTCTAGGTGTGTAGCATAAGACAAAGTTGTTTTGAGATACTTAGTAGCAATGCCATTTAAATATGAGTTAATGGGAAGGTTGTTCCTGGGGTTAGGATAATCGATGGGAAAGGGGATAACCTTATAATAGAATACTAATTTGGTCAATAAAATTTGAAAATTATTGTGGTCAATAGGTGACCTCACTCGAAGTATCTGGGTGATGAATCTTTGGCCAAAGTAGTGTAGGTAGCCACTGTCTACATTGTTAGTTCACTGTGTAGATAAGATTAGATTAAGATTATGTGAAATTTGATTATGAAGGCTATGGGATATGAAAGCTTTGGAAATAAATGATGAATACGTTAGTTAGGTGAGAAATAGGTTGTGTAACATTTTTATTTTTTGGGAAACACTTGGCATATGGAGTGGAATAGAAGTAAGAGATGAAATTTTTCAAAATAGTTCATGTGGCTCATCTATGGTTTCACATTTTGCGTACATGTCCACTAGGGAAATTTTGATGACAAGATTCTATAAATTCCTTGTTTACTAATGACATCACCAATGTGTGGTGCTTGCATCACCAACCCCAAAGACCAACTTGACACTCATTTGCAAGATATTGATAGTTATTTTCTCTTTGATGACATCATTATTAGACATTTATATCCAAACCTAATATCCAATGTTTTTACTCAAATGGTTTAAGATGTATTGTGGCTGACTTGTGTATGAATTTCTCGCATTAGTGGAAGCATGTTTCTCTTGTGAACCTAATATTAAAAAGTGTTATACATCTTGTTCATATATGCTCTCTCACATTTTGATGCAATTTAAATTTCCCACATAAATGGATCGAAAGGACATGCTATTGTAGTTAGTTATATTTTTAATTATAAAAAGTTATGTTTATGTAAATGAAATAAATTTCTTGTTTCACATGATATGAGAATGAATGAAAGATAACTTAGGTCTAAATTTTGGAAAACCCTAATCCTAGAATAAATAGTAACAAATCTTGGGATTTGGTAATAGAGAGTATCAAATGTCTTTACAAGACTAATGACTTAGAGGGTTGAGAGGATGCAAGAGGAATTTAGAGGTATGTTCTCATAATATGCCCCCTTTTTCTTCTAGGAAAATTAGGACCCCATTTTTTAATTTTTCTTTTGCTTGTGCTGGTAGTCTAAGGATTTTTTTTTGTAAAATTGAAAAATTTCAAGTTCTGGCGATCCTCTTCATTGAACCACATGATAAATCAATAAAAAATAAAAAAATAGCAAGGGTTTCTTTTTTTTACTTTTGTCATATTTGTTAAGGCATGCAAGATAAGTGTTTGTTGGTTTTGTCTTCCTATCTACCTTAGTACTAGTTTATGAAGGTTTGTCTTTTATTATGTCTAGTTCACTTGCATTGATCTATAAGAAACTTTAGCTTTAACTTGTGCCGAAGTTCCATGCCCAATTAAACTTCTCCTTTTCCAAGTGTAGTTTAAATATGTCAAGTTCACATACATTTCTCTATATTTATGGAAGTTTGAGTTGCTAATTTGCATTATTTCTTTTGTAGCTATGTGTTCCTTGATATGTTATAACCTTTGAACTCGACCAATACATAAAATATGATTTAAATCATATAGGAATCTATCACCCACGTGAACTACACTTTTCAAGATGGTATCAAGTTCACATAACTGTTTCCACATAGCTAGTTCAACAAAAAATCCTAAAAAAATCACTTGCAAATGAACTCCCCACATGGTTAAGTGAAGAAGCATGTTTGCACAAATATTTCATCTATGGAACAAAAGCTACCATTTAAACCCAATCTTACAAGGGTGTTTTCTACTAGTTCATTTGGACTTTTCTACATAGAATTTAATCAAATTTAATCCTTTTCCAAAGTTCAAACCCCTACTAAAATTGACCTTTTCCAAATAACATAATGAGCCATTTCACTCAAGAATCTCCACAATTGTACATTACTTGTGTTATGATAAGATCATGTGGTGACCTCAACCAAGTCTTGTAGATGATTTGCTTCCATATAAACTTAACAATTTCAAGAGTGATTAGCAAGTTCACTAAAGAAGTTCATGGAAGACATGGGAGAATGCAAGTGGACACGAAATCTAAGTTCACATGGACAAGGCATCTCCATAACCACTAGAGCATATCCCAATCTGCCCCAAACCTATACCTAGCCATTTTTTAGTCTCTACCCTTTCAAAAAATAACATCTAAATCATATTTAAATATTACAAAATATCCCAATGAACCCTGAACCTTTGTACAATGTCCACATAGAGATGATATTCCCACAATTGTTCAAAAAGTGTAATTTTGTATATGATATATGTCCTTTATTAGGTTTTTTCATATGTATTACATACTAAATTAAGTTACTATTACTATTAACACTATAATACTATGAAGGTGAGTACTTGCCATTATGTGGCACTTGTTCTAGTTATCTTTATTAAACCATATTATTAAAGAATCTATTATAGTTATATTGTTATTAGAAAGGTATTTTTTAATTTCAAATTGTAATTAATAGTCAATATTTGTTTTTAAGGTTAGGGTATGTTATTTAATAGTTTTTAGTGATATTCAACAACAAAAATGAAAATGTATATATGAAGTATATTATTTTTTATCAATCATTTACAAGTATAGTCTTGGTCAATTCAATATTTGATATATTAATTGCAAAACATAGTCTTAATATCCATTTTTAAATTCTAGTATTGGTAGATCAATAGTGTAACTTTAATAATTGAAATTAGAAACAAAGTTCATAATATTTACCTTATGGTTGATTTATCATGTAGATCTCCATTTCTTAGTTCTTTGTAGTTTCAATTGAATAATCATTTTTATTGTATATTGATTAAATTGATATCCATTCATCATTGCTATAAATTTGATAAAAAAAAAATTGTTATAAAAATAAATTCTACTAATTAAAAAATAATGAAATAGACTAAAATTTGAATACACTTGGTCATCCTAGTTTACATTATTCAAATTGATGAGTGAATTATTTGGAGAGATAAATTATGAAATCAAGTGGATTATTTTCATAGAGGGCTCTATTCTAGTAAATTGAATTGGGAGTGGTCAAGATCCTTTAGTTCATTAAATTCATTATTTTTTCTTAGGTTTGAAAGATATCTATTATTAATTTCATGTTTTAGGTATTATTTTGTTAATATTTCTTGGTCATTAATTTGGCATACATAATTGTTGATGTGAATTATTGATGACTTAATTAAAATTGAATTGTTGAGATTCATTATTCTTTTATTCTTCACATAGTTATGAATTATTGTACATATAGTTATCAATGTAATATTGTTTTAATAATAAACAAGGACCCTTGAGTACTTGATGGTTGATAAAAGCTATAGAACAATATTCAACTATAAAATTTATTTGTGTATGAGAAAATACCACCAAGTACCATTATTATTCCCTTGACAACCTTACTCCTTCCTTGAAAACTAGAAAGAAGTACATATTTGGTGTGCTATCTAGTATTATAAATAATTTGTTCATCATTTAGATGAATAAGTGTTTAACATGTGAATATAGAGTTTGATCATTACTTGAGGAACTTATGGTTATAATTATTTTGAAGCACTTTAGTTATTGCATCAATTTGTTGTTATCATTGTAACATTTGGTTAAATCTTAGTTATCTTTAGTTTTTTTTAATCAATTATAATAATTATTTGATAATCTATTTATATCAGTATAGTTAATGTTTGAAGGCCGTATTCATTATTATCTTAAAAATTAAAGTTACTAATAATCAATGAGTCATGAACATTTATAGTTAAGGTTTTAGGCATTAAAAGTGTTAGTCTTTAGTATTAGCTAATGACTTGTTATTCATCTAGATGCACTAGTTAACATTGTGATATCCATAACCATAGAATGGTGATCAATTAAGGATTCACTAGTCATTGACTTGATATATTCAATTATAGATTGGATTAGTATAATATATGCAAAGGTTAATCAATTGCATTAATTAATAATTGATATTCATTAAAATTGATATGTTAACAAGCTATCATCGTTTCTCCTAGTTATTAAGTTATTACAATTTTAATGATCTTATTTGTTATTTTTGTAATGATATCAAGATGTTATCACCAAGGTCATCACATTGTATATCTTACATTATATTGGGGTTAAATTTTTTAATTTCTTGTTAATTGGATTATTATCTATCATATACCAACAAATTGATCACATACGTGCCCAAGAATAAACCTTCACCTCCCCACTTGTTTAACCACTCCAACTTCTCAGTGTATAAGTCGAACAAAGTGGAGACAACACGAAACCCTATTTGACATCAACACCACTTCCAAAACACCGAATAGACTATTGACCATCCCTTGTTCTGATTTTGGCTTGAACATGATCATAAAGTCTTGGACAACATCTCTATGCTTTTTTCGAAATTCCAAGCTCTTCCATTTTGTTTCAAAGTTTGTTTCTAGACATAGTGTCAAATGTCTTTTTGAAGTCAACAAAACAGCGAAAACAAAAACTTCACTTCCTTTTTTATTCCAAACTTTTTCAACCTTACGCTAAAAGCAGTGTAAAGATCAATTGTAAAACGCTATGATCTAAAACCAGCTATGATCTAAAAGGAAGTCCCAGTGTGTAAATGACGTCCCTTGTTTTGAGCTCCGTGGGCGATAAGAATACGCGCAGAGTCCAGTCAAGACAGACATACTATCACTTACGCAGGGCACATGAAAGCACGGATTTGAAATAGAGTTAAAAATAAACAAAAGAAATTATGGAGTTAACATGAATCGGCAATCTTGCTGACTCCGATACATTCGCGCTATAGTGGAGTCAAATCAAGAGAGATCCATTCTCAGTACTTGCCTTTGTTATGGAAAAATATTGTTTTGACAATAATGAGAAGGCAAAATTTATAATTATAAATATTTTTGAAATAAATTTTCAGATGATTGGCTGAACATTTTTGGTTCTAAGGGCGATTATTACGGAATAGTGGACGATTAAAACATTGAAATCTTTTTTTATGGCATCTTTTTCGCCATGAGCGAATCTCAGAACGGGTATTACGGCCGTCTGTTTCATTTTAATCTGCACTTACTTTTAAGAATGTGAAAAGGAGAAAAAAATTAGTATGTTTTGGTGGGCTATTTGTTAGCAACAGCGCTGGCTGCTAGAGTGGCGTAATTATAAATAAATAAATTTGGCCGTTTTGTTGGAGCCGCATGTGACTCTAGTCTTGTAACTGTCAATATAGGATTATATTGCGAGGGCATATTAATTTCTGAAACCTCATTCTACACGGTAAAATAGCGAAGATTTCTCTTTAAATATTGTAATTTTTATTTATTT
>VDFB02282567.1:0-39106 GCA_007258455.2 Sequoia sempervirens | reverse complement strand
ACAATAAGGATTCAGTGAAGGGAATAAACCACACTTTTTTTCGCCTCCTGTAGGACAACATACGCAAAATGGGTGCAATCTTCAAGGGTTGTGGTAATAATTTTCAAACCTCGAATGAGGCTGAAGTTAAGCTTCCACAATTAAGAGCTCAGGCTAACTTTACGCATCGAATGCAAATCATCCATTCGAAGAAAGTATGAGCTACACTTCACCATTGAATCAATATGATCAATCTCTCATTCAATTAACCAACTTTCAAAGCAAATTCTACTTAATCTAATTCTAACTTTAATCTATGGCGGAAGCAGATATGCAACCTCGCTTACTATTTGACAACAAAAGTTATTCAAGGCAAATCATGCTCAAGTATATTTCATTATTCAAATAGTCTCAATGCAACAATCTCTACACTGCCTCCCACACATTACAAAATGAGGGGCGGTAGCCTAATTTATAGGGCTCCCCAATTACAATTCAATGGCCAAGATTGATTTCAAATCAACGACCGAGATTACAAAATAAAACCCTAATTAGGGTTTGTCACTTTCGACCAATGAGAAAATTTCATTTGAGGACACTTGTCCCTTTTGCTAAATATAAATCAACAATAAAGTAGAATGTTGTTGCATGTTGATTTGGAACAATTTGATTGGTTGAAAGATGACGAGGCGCCACCTTAGCGTGCTGGATGTCTTCCTTGGTTGCTTCGTTTTTCTTCCACGTGCTTGCCTTAGAATATTTTCCTTGCCGATGACTCTGTCTGTTGTGCTTGTTCCTTCCTAGCTTTGATCTTGGGTTCCTTTTGAGACTTTGATTTCTTCTTCTTACCTGTACCGGAATCTTTGAGGTCTGGAAGTCTCTCCTTGGAGCAGGTGTCTGGACTTGAAGTTGGTTGCTTTGAACTTCCTCCTGCTTGAACTGGGTTGATGCTATTCCTTGGAATTTCCTCTTTGAATTCTCCAATTTGTGTCGAGAAATTGTCTAAGTATGGAGATATGTTTGGAACACTCTCCTTGTCACCATCTGATTCTAATTGGACGCTTGTTTTTAATTCTTCAGGAGATGAAATCCCTCAAGAAGTTGTCTAGATTGCTTCTTTCAAGTGTCTTGAATTTGGAGAAGAATGCCCTTGTGCCTTCGCCACAATGGAGGAAATTGGAATATCCTCTGTGAAGTATTTCCTAGACTTAGCCAAATTTTGGCTATTTTGTAACACCTTCATGTGGACCATTCAACATTTAGCCAAGGTTTTGGCCATCTCCATGCTCGAACGAACTTTTCCTGTGGATTTGCCTTCAATTCTGAATTTGGCTTAAGGATTTTATTCATTTCTTCTTTACTCCTCTTCAGCCTTCCTGTTTTCCGTCCAACACTTAGTGAATTCTTCTCCCCAAGGTATCAACACTTAGCCAATTTTCTGAGTTTTAGACAATTTTCTCACCCTCTCCTTGGGCGGACTTCACATGAGCTTGGACGTTTTCTCTCTCGGCCTAAGTCAGACCTCAAGCCACTTTGGACAAACATCTCTAGGGAGAAGTCGAACTTTCTCAAGACTTTGACATTTCTTTTCTTGGTCTAGGTCGAACTTTGCATCATGTTTGCCATTGTACTTGGCGGACCTTATGGATGTTTGGATGTACCTTCTCCAAGCAAAGTCGGACTTTGTAAAGGTTTGGACATGCTGTGCTTGGGCAAAGTCAGACTTTCTCATGCTTGTGCCATCCTTTTTCCCTCGCTCTATTTGGCTTGAAGCAGACTTGCCACCATCCCATGCCATTGCTTCTTCTTGTGTCATCATCCACTTGCAAGAAATAAAATAAACAAATTCAGATTTTCTCTCTCCTGAATTCTAGCTCCGAAGTTAAATTTTTAACACTCTCTCTCCTGAAGTCACAATGAATTTTGTGTCGAATTTATCATTTCAAAGCGAATTCCATACTCTCTTTGCGATTTTCATCTTGGCACGGGCATATTTCATATTTAATTCTCCATTTTAATCTCCCAAAGTCGGAATTCTCACTGATTTGCCATACTCTCTCTCTAGAAGTCGAACTCTTTGAGACTTGTTTTATTTATTTTATCAAGGCAAACTTTCAAGACTTTTGTCATTTTTCTTTGGCCAAAAGTTTGTTTTCCAATTTTATTCCCAATTTCGTCTAGCCAAGCCAAAATTTTAGCCATTTCGTCGATAAATGTTATGCCAGATCCTTATTTTTCCTTGCCATGGCGAATTTTAATTGCACTGAGCACATTTTCTTTTGCTAAAGTCAATTTTTTTCTTGCTCGGGCGAATTTAATTTAGGCAAAGTTTTGGTCTGGATGTCTTCATCAGGCGAATTTCCTTGACGCTTGACAAATTCTTATTCCTTCTGGCCAAGGGCGATCCTTCCTTTCTTTGATTTGCGCATCTTTCTCTGTATACTCGGCCAACTTTTCTTCTAGGCATTCAAGACTTTAGGCGAAATTTAAATTTCCCTTTACTTTTGTGCTAGGCACACTTCATTTTATTCCTTGCCATAGCCTAACTTCTTTAGCACTTGTCCTTTCAAACTTAGCACTTAGCCTCTTGAAAATGTCACGATACTTAGTCAAAAATCTCAATTTTTCATCCTTTAAGCCTCTATACTTAGGCAAATTTTTGAATTTCTCTTGACTGGGCACCAAACACTTAGCAAAAATCGTAATTTTCTCCCTTCATAGACCATGGCGGACTTTCCAAGCACTTGGACAAGGTGAGGGCGGACTTTCTATGGTCTTGGACATTCCTTCTTTGAACATGGCGGACTTCCAAAGATTTTAGCACTTTCCTTAACACTTTATCTCTTGGAAATGTCACAATACTTAGCCAAAATTTCGATTCTCCACCTTTTTAGGCTCTTACACTTAGGCAAATTTTCGAAATTTTCCTTGACTAGGCACCAAACACTTGGCAAAAATTGATTTTTTTCCTCTTCATAGACCATGGCGGACTTTCCAAGCACCTTGGACAAGTATGGCGGACTTCTTTGATATCTTGCTAACCCCTTCCAAGTGTATGGCGGACTTCATTAGCCTTTTGGACACGCATCTTGGATGTCCCTCTTTTCTAGGGCGGACTTCAAAGCTCCTTAGCATTTGTCTCAACATTTTACCTCTTGGAAATATCACAACCCTTAGCCAAAATCTTGATTCCACCCTTTTAGGCTCTTATACTTAGCAAAATTTCGAAATTTTCCTTGGTAGGCATCAAGACTTAGTGAAAATTTTTGATTCTTTCCTCTTCTCATGTGCCTAGGTGGACTTTGGATGGTCTTTGGCCAAGTCCCACCTTTCAAGGGCGGACTTTACACTATCCTTGCCAAAGTGTGGCGGACTTCTTAAGCTCTTGGCACTTCCTTTTGAATGCATTGCGGACTTTAGATGATGTTAGGATGTTGAGGGCGGACTTTGAAACCCTTTGGACATGCCCCTTTGATGCTAAGGCGGACTTCACAACTCTTTTGGACATCCTTCTTTGAACATGGCAGACTTTGAAAGAGACTAGGATATGTGGGGGCGGACTTTGAAAGATCTTAGCATCATCCATCTTGAACATGGCAGACTTTGGAGGATCTTAGGACAAGCATGGCGGACTTTGCCTTAGTCTTGGACATTCCTCTTTGCTGCTGGGCAAACTTCATGAACTTCCAGACTTTCCTTCATCTTTCCTTCCCACATTTTAAGGGCCTTTCTCATGGCGAATTTCAGACTTGAACAAAATTTCCACAAATTTCATCTTTTAAGAGCTGATTTTTGGTGATTTCGACCTCAGATCTGATTGATCTTGAACTGGTTTTCCAGAATTTGATGCTTATTGGGTCTGATTTTTCATTCTTTTTGACTTGTTTTTCCAGATTTTTCAATAATCTTTCAATTTTTCTCTTTGATTTTCTGAGTGATTTTTCGATTTTTTTGGACTTCTGAGTGCATTTTTGGAATTCGGGACCTTCTAAATATAGAAACTTTCCAAAAATAGAAACTTTCTAAAAATAGAAAAAGCAAACCCTAAAAAATAGGGAACCTTGTTTGGCCCAAAAATGCTAAAAATGAAAAATCGAAAAAGCAAATTTCCCTAAAAAATAGGAAGTGTCAGAATTGGCCGAATTCACAGGCGATCTTCGTTTCCTGGGCCTTCTGAGCGCTTCCATGATGTCTACGCACTGATTCAAGCATGGATTACTGACTTGGCTCGGATGACTCCCAGAAGACTGACTTGAAACCCTCAAAATGATGACCTCATTGTAAAAAGACAAGTGATAAGCAGTTGCAACACCGAGGCAAAAGCAAAAACAGGGGGTCCCCATTTGCAATGGGGCGATGTGTGAAATGGTCACAACAGGTACAACACTACAATAGCAAAGAAATCTTTTGATCAATTCAAGCAAATCATGAGTAAATGTCTTGTTTCAGCCATACTTGATTTTTCCAAGTCGTTTGAGCTTGAGTGTGATGCATTTTGAGAAGAAATAGGTGCTGTCCTCATTCAAAACAAACATCCCATTGTCTTCGAAAGCAAAAGTTAAGAGGAGAAAAGAGATATTCCATCTATGAAAGGGAGATTCTTGCCATTATGCGTACTTTGGTCAAATTCAGGCAATACTTGGTTGGTAGGAAATTAATTGTTAAAACTGATCATAATAGTCTCAAATATTCCTTCAATCAAAAGGATCTCAATGAAACACAACAAAAATTGGTGAGTAAGCTACAAGCTTACGATTTTGACATTGAATATGTCAAAGGAAAGAAGAATGTGTGTTTGATACATTGTGAAGAAGGCCACATTTGAGCTCTTTCATGGAGATTATTACTGATTGGAATTAGAAATTTCTTTTGGAGTATGCCAAAAGTCCTTTCGCCACTAGTATCTTGGATGGTACATTGTAAGATGAAAGGTACAAGATGGTGAATGAGCTGATTTTCTTCAAGAAAAAAATATTCGTAGTTGTTTAATCGGGGCTGAAATAGAAGATTTTGAAGACTTTCCATGATGTTCCTGTTGCCCGATTTTCACCTACGGGCTCAATCAGGCAGGGCAATCTATGTTTCAGGTGTTCATGAAGTCCAAATGGAGACATTGTTGTGCATGATTGAATCATACCCCTGATTCATTTCTCAAGGAGCTCAGTTGAAAAGTCTGCCTCAGTCAAGTTTGGCATAGAGTTCCTCTAAGGAGAAAGTCGGCAAGACCTTCCAGTTGTCTTGTCGACTAGCAGTGCGTCCTATTTGGTTGAATAAACCAGTCGCCAAGACATTCGGGTCGCCATGAGTCTTCATGTATCTCTCCGCTTGGAAGGAGGTCATGCCGACAGTCTTTCACAAGAACGTCTCAGCGAAGGGAGGTATCGTCGGCGTGAAGTCTTACTGACCGCAGGCGGTCTCACCGAAATGAATGCCTTCGGTGTAAATTTGTGCGTTCGCTATGAGGTCCCACCGATTGAGCGAAGTCTCCCCAATATGAAGTGAGTTCGCCAAAAGGAAGCATTTTCGGCGAAAGGTCTGGCCGACAGGCCAAGGTCTCGGCGACGGTATGGGGGCTTCGCTATAAGGTCTCACCGTCGGGGTGAGGTCTCGGCGAAGGAAACAAGCTCGTCGAGAGGTCTTGCCGACAAGTGGCGGTCTCCCCGACAAGAAAGGATGCGAGCTCGGGGCAAAGGAAAGTAAAGTCGCCATGATGTCTCGGCGAAAGTATAAGATCCTGCCGACTAGCAAGGGTCTTGGCAACAGGAGAGGAGCCCTCGGCGAGATGTTGAACTCTCGCCGAAGTAAAGCAGCGTCAGCGAAGTAAAGCAAGCTTGTCGAGAGAGTTTAACATCGGTATATCATCTGGCCGACAAGAAGATGTCTTGCCAAGGAGGTTGCACTCGCTGACAGAAGGCTCGGTCGATGTAATGTCTCACCGATCGAAGGTGGTTTCGCCGAGGTGGAATGAATTCGCCATGATGTCTCATCGACCCGATGGGGTCTTGCCGAAATTAAGTGAGCTTGGGGAGAAGAAAAGAGCTCGCTATGAGGTTTTGCCGAAAGAAGGGAGTCTTGTCGATAGCGATCAGCTTGCCCACGGAAATGGATGTCGGTATAACTCCCGCAGCTCGATAGGAGGTCCCGCTGACAGTCCCAAGCTATGCCGATAGCTACTATGTGATGTGCTCGCATCGGGGAGACACGATTAGTGTCTCACCGACATGCGATTTTGATGAAGCAACCTTTGAACGTCGGGAATCTGCGTGGCATCAACTCGACCAATCTGAAGGAACTAAAGGGTAACCATCAACCGTTTGACTGTTTGACTTCCCCTGTGAACGAGACCAACAGAGCATAAATGACATGGACAGCAGGGACGCAGCATTAACTTCATTTGAAAAGATCTAAGGGCAGATTTTTTTCTGAAGGCTGATATTTTTGTAAGCCCTAAGGGGCCAACATCTTCTTGTATATAAGGCATTTTTGCCTCTTTGTAAAGGAGTTCTCCTGATGCTTTTCGAAAGTCTGTGACTTCTACAGTCCTTTCTTAGATTAGCAAACTTTTGTAACTCATTTTGGAGCATGCTATATAAAATTTACCTTGGTTACCATTGATGGTTCATTTTTTTTTCCTTCTGGTTCTTGTGAAGTATTGTGCATTTTTAAGTGATTCATCAAGCTACTTAGTGAAATCTTTCTTTTCCTTATAGCTTTGTTTCATGTTAGCATGCCTTTCTTTGCAAAAGTAGTATCATGTAGGTTATAAACTGTGTTTACTCAATTGCACATGAGCTTTTAATTTGTGAAAATCTGCTTTTCCTTCTTGAAAGTGTGTGCATGTCAAACTTGTTTGTATGCATAATCTACAGAATCTTGTTGTGCAGTCCCATGTCCATCATCAGTATTCAAGTGTAACCTAAGTATTCCATTGCTCTTATCAGTTCGGTGTATCACCATAGGATTTAATTTTTATTTTTATGCACTCCTCCCTTTCCCTTTACAGAATCAGTAGTTTAAGTGATACCAAAGGAAGCCGGCCTTCTCCGGAGATTGACCTTTGTCTATAAGTGACCCACAGCTTTGGAGGTCTTCCCATGTTACACTGAGGTGTCGAACATCGGGTTCAACAAGGGTGCAACTTCGGATTGATAACAGTTCCCTTGGCTGCTCACCAAGGATTTTTGAGCACTTACAAATAGGTCCATGAAATATTTTTGTAGAAAAGGCTTAAAGATGTGTTATCCTCGAATCCAATTGCACTAGATTCATGGGATAATCCCCTATGAAGCTTGTCCGTTTCGTAGTTCCGTGTACTTCCAACACGCAAAACAAGGCAAATTTCAAATCACCTCAATGCGTGGTCCAAAAACTCAAATAGTCCGTTTGAGTGTTCTCTCCCGTCCGTCTTTCAAAGAGCTTCAAAATGAGTATCTTCGTCAACTCTCAACCTTTGGGAGCTAGTCAAATTGTGAAACATGTCAGAGCATTGAAAATCAACGCTCCTACATGTGCCTTAGTGAAATTTCAACTCCAAGTGTTGAAGTGCTAAAAATCAGCGCTCCTACACTTTTCCAACTACTTTGAGATGCACAAGCACTGATTTTCAGCGCTAGTGCATTTTTCCCTAGGTCGAGACTTCTTCATGCACGAGCAGTGATTTTCAACGCCAGTGCATTTTTCCCGTTTTCCCTCCAAACATAGCGTCGTCATTAATGCGCTACTTGAGTTAATTAATTGACCTTTTTGAAAGACTTTTAAGTAATTTTTAAGTTAATCTTTCTTTGTTCCATCCGCCAAACCTCTTCCTCGTACGAATCCTTCTCCAACTCCCAGCGGATTTGAGTTTGAAGATTTCTCGAACATTTGAATCAGGTTTTCATCGTTTTCTGCAGGTGCGTTGTGTAATCTTCCTCTTCGTGGCTCTCTTTCTTGCATTCCTTCTTTCGTTTTAGGATTTCAATACTTTATTTTGAATCTTATCCTTCGTTTAGGGTTTGTATATTTTCAAAGTCTGCGTTTCTTGTTTTCCCTTGAACCTTGTTCATTAGTGTCGCCATTTAGGGTTTGTTGGTTTGTATTTTTCAAACGTACCTTTTTCTTTGTGTGTCTTTATTTTTTCACACGTTTTCTGGTCTCCGCCTTGTTTTTGAGAGTATTCATCTTTTCCCTGAGTCATCCTATGGCTGAAGTGGTGAAGTTCTTTGCATATGCATTTGAAACTAAATGAAGCCTCATCGTTTTTTGAAGGATCTTTCTTCGAATTGTTCGAGCGGTGATTTTCACGGCTTGAACATCGAGTCTTCTTTTCCAAAATGTCGAAGCGATAAAAAAGTCCGCTGTTGTACCCATAAACATTCACCAACTCCAACATGTAGGAGCGGTGAAAATCACCACTCCTACATGGAGTATTTCTTCCAAATACATGTAGAAGTGGCAAAATTGTTCACATATGCATTTGTTTCTGAAGGAATGAAGGACTTGCTCAAGCGCTAAAAATTAGCGCCCGAACATAAACTACAATCTTCCCTGACATGCTCAAGTGCCAATTTTCAGCGCTCGAGCATGAAGTTAAATTTTGCAAATGCAATAGGGTTGAAATTCAGTGCCTCAACACATTACCTTCTAAACATCCTGAGCATGTAGGAGCGCTGATTTTTAGCGCCCCTACATTCGAAATCATCATCTCAATATGTAGGAGCGCTGATTTTCAGCGCTCCTCCATAAAAATCAGTTTTTTCCATTAATGCTTTGAAATCAGTTCGCTTGCGCTCTGAACTCTGTTTCTTCACTCATGCTCCGTTTTTTGTGCAAAATAGCTCATTCGCACTTGCTCCGAATTGCTTGCTTGCTTCACGCTTCCCAATGCTGCATTTTCTCCTAAAATTTGCTGATTCACTATTCTTGCAGTTTCTCTCAAGATCTCATCAGGGGACCCCGAAGGTGATATCTCTTGATCCTGTTGTTTTTAGATGACAACAAAGAAGCCTCCGTCATTTTCTAAGAAAGAGGCCAAAATGAAATACCAATATCAGGATGTCTTTCTGCCTACCGTGGGGATCTCGAAGGTGCATGAAATCAAAGACATCGAAGTTGGTCATCAGGACCTTGAAGACTTTGTAAAGAGAACTGAGAAAAAGCCCTTGGAAGACAACTTGAGAGCCATTGTCCATAGCAATTTGCACTTGGTGTACACATTCCCGACTTTTGCTCATAATACGAAGTTTGTTTGCTAGGTTGCATCTCACTACATCAGAGATAGCAGAAGTGTAATAGACTCCTCAAGACAAGTCATGATGAGACTGGATCCTGAATTCTTTGATATTGTTTTCCAGGTTCCCCACATGGAACAATATACAAAGATCTCAATGCAATAGGCACAGGAGGTTTATGATCAACATCCAACTAAGGCTAAAAATTTGATTAACATCGAATGGTTGAAAACACCTAGGCCTACAATCTCCAAATGGCCAAAGGGGCTTCCTCGAAGTGACTTTACAAAGGATGTCAGAGATATGATTACTCTCCTGGGAAAGGTTAAAGGATTGCCTGAGTCATCTCATTTTCAGGATTGGATGTATGAATACATTCGGATCATCAAGAGAAAGAAAGCTCATATTGATTGGGGAACCCAAATCAGTGATGAAATTCATGAGCAATTCATAAATGTTCCAACCACTCTGAAGTTCTACATGACTTCTTATTTGGTGTATGCTGCAGTTGTGATGAGGCAATTTCCAGGGATATCTACAAAGGGAAACAAACATTTTGTGCCTGTGTATGAATACTTTTATCAATTGAAATTGAAAGAAAGTCTTCATCATTTCAAAAGAGTTACATATGCCTTCTTTGCACCCCTGCTGTTTAGTTTTGATCCAACTCTCGAAAAGAAGAGAGTGTCGAATGAGGCATACAAAGTGGTGAGCAAGGTTGGTTGTATCTTTTTGCAATTTCCAACTTTCACTTATATAAGGGTGGGTTGCTATATTGGGTGTCCTTACGTGTTGCCCAGATATCCCTCACATAAGTGGATACTCATGGAGCTGTGGAAATAACTGATCTCAGTCCACAAGGAATGCATGAGAATTCACAAACCAGGTTTCAAGTTTCCACTAACAATTGGAAGGTATACTGTTCATAGTGTACAAAAGGCAAAGTCAGTCTATGTAGAGATGCAAATCGCAACTATCAGGGCATACAAATATAGATTTGACTTTAACTATCGGGATGTGAAGAGGAAATTGAAGAAAGATCACCGACATGTCTATCGTTTTGAAGACATATGGGCAGACAACAGGAATGAAGAAGACATCTGCAAAATGGACTTTTGTAGGCTTATGATGAAGATGATATTTCGAAGAGGTCCTTACCTCCGATTCAATGGTCTAAAAAGGAAAGTATCTCTATTAGGTAAAGGCTTGCTCCCATCTTGCACAATACAACAAAATGGTTGCATAGACATGGTTTCCAAATGAAAGCTTTCAAGATTGAATTAGGAGAAGTACCAGGAGCATAAACCAGTCAACAACAGGAACTCCGCTCAAAGAAAAAACAAGCGGCTATTTCGTCTTCCTCCCAAAGAGGTCCTAGTAACAAGTTCACTGTTGGTAAGAAAGTTACACATGCTATTGAAGAACAAGAGGCAACAAAATCTAAATCTAAACATGCAGAAGGAAAAGAGCATGCTTTTGAGGAGCAAACTTCCGAAGAAGAAGAAGGAAACGAAAGCGAAGAATCTGAAGAAGAAGACTCTGCAGAAGAAGAGGAGTTTGAAAAAGATGAAGGAGAAAAGGAAGGTAATGAGGAAGAACTTGGGCATGACAATGGACAATCTCTATCTCCACATGAGAATGTTGTTGAAGATTTTCCCCGAACGTCATCGCCTATTACTTCAAATGTTCCTCATACACCTCCCAATCCTAACACTCCTCCACCTCCTCTTCCTACTTCACCTCCTCACACATCTACCATACATGCAGTGGACGTTTCTCTTCCCCTGCAACATCCACCGTCCTTGCCACTCCTACAGTTTCAAATCTACAAAGTGTTTATATCTTGTCAAGCTCTCCTTCATCCATCCCAAGTTTGTCATCTCCATCTTTTGATGTTTCATCTGAAGCTGAATTTGACAGATTTCTGAATGAATCTTTGCAGAGTCAACTTGGTATGTAGTCTACTGGAGCAATCATGACAGATACTACCCTGATTGTTTCCATACCAATCATTTCTATAGAAGTAGTTGCAACACAAGAGTTGACGGTGAGTCAAGAAGCATATACTTCCTCTCTTCCTCCTTGGTTGGTCTCTCAAGTATCGAAGCGAAAGAAACAAATGATCTCTCCAGAAGAGCTCAATCTTGAAGAGATAGCTGCTCCAAAAGCCAAGGTAAAGAAAAAGGTGAAGGTACATTCAAGGCTTCATGTTGACAAAACTGGTCATAAGTTTGTAGAGATTGGTCTACCCCGGCAAGAAGAAGGCGATGTAAACATGGAGGACTACACAGTCACGAGAGTCCAGCGCGACAAAGTGACAAATGAAAGTGCAAAAGTAGATGCACAGGTTGTCCTGGATGCCTTGACAAGATGGAACGAGCCTAAAATATGTACAAGGAGAAGGCCGAGCGTTAGCTGTTTTGAGGAAACTGGCAGGCTCTTTAGGAAATGTATAACCTTTGGCCATGGTAATCCTTGAGGAACCAGCAGTGAAAAAGGCAGAGAAGTTTTTCTCCAAGGGTAAGGTGTTGTATGATCTCATTGATGAAATAATAGAACATGGTTCACAAGTCATAGTTGCTGCAGATGAGAAGGCCACTCAAATAGCCAAGCTAAAATTAGAGCTCGATAAAGAAGAAAGCATACTTGTCCAAGAGAAAAAAGAAATGGGAAAATGCCTCTCGTTTTGGTCACGAATGTAAGAGGCAAAGCTCAGTAAGTTGGTGGAAGTTGGGGTAATTCCTGAAAAAGAGAAATATGTGGAGGTAAGAGAATCCCTTAAGCACCGCATTCAAGTGATCAAGTCTCTTATCGATGATATCCACCAAGTACAAGAAGATGTTGAAGGACATTGTGTTGTCCTTGAAAATGGAATTAAGGAGTTATTTGGTAAGGTCCTTGATGAATATCATATTTTCATCTCGGCTAGTGAACTTTCATAGATCTACAAGGAAGCCGTCATGAAGCAAGTGGAGGATGCAAACTTTTCGAAGACCTCCATGCATGCAATTTGTGACATACGACTTTCTCTTGATAATCTCAAGATGCATCTTGATAGATGCAACAAGATTCACTTATCTGCCAGAAGATCAATCACCAGAGTTCACACCATTGTGGATTACACTGTTGGTCCAGATGAGGCATTCGTCCTGGAGACAAAGAAGAGATATGAAGAATTCCACACCCAAAGCAAGGAACCATGAAGACTTCTTTTCATCTCCAGTGTTAGTTTTTGTTTTCATTTACGCATTTTGTAAATATTCTCGACATCTTACATGTCTTTTTCCAAGATGTAATTACATGTAAAAACATAGATGTTTTCCCAAAAAGATGGACAACATTTTTGAATAACTTGACTTGTTAGGTGAGATTTTCCTAAATTAGCTCACCTAACTTTCCTAATTTTGCTCATCTACTTTTCCTAGATTTGCTCTTCACTCTTTTTTATAAATATGAGGGAAGTCGTTTGTAATCTTTATCTTTTATCTTTTGCAACGAAGTGCTGCCCATTTTGAGAAGCAACTACATGAAACTTTATGTTCATCTTTGTGTATCTATTTTGATCAATAAAGAAGAAAGTTGCATACTAGACTTTGTGTTGGATCAATTATCTTTTGAATTTGATTGAGATTGGCAGCGATTAGTGAGTGAGATCTAAGGGCTTTGAATAAATATGTGTAAATTTTGTGTTGCATTCTTTATTTGAATTGGTGATACTGTTTGGATAACTATTGGTGAATTATCTACAAGACTTTTTGCTTGTATTATCTTATGTTGTTCGTGGAATTGCTATATCTAGAAGACTTTTTGCTTCTAATATGACACTCGTTACATATCTCAAGGATCCATCAGTGAAAAGCTACGGAATGACTTTGTGCCTTCGTGAGCTTTTCTTTTTTTATTTTATTGTTTATTGTTATCATACTGGTATCTCTAGGCTTTGGTTTGACAAGATAGAGATATTGGAATTACTGCTTTGTTTTTAGTTTGAAGTTTTATCGTATCAGAACTACCAACTGTGAAGCATTGTAAAACATATTCTTTGAAAAAAGAGAAAAGTATGAATGTGACACATCCCCATCTCTTAATTATAGTGTACATTTTTGTGAATACTTAATTAGTTTTACTTAGTTTCAGTAAGCATGTAATGTCCCCTTCTCAAACCTGATTGTTCTTGTGACCGTTGGCCTTTTTTCTGGAAACCTGAAGGCTAGTCGGAAGATAAATTAGGGTTTCCTATTTTTGAGGAGGTCGATGTTCAGAGATGGTGGATTCAATGGCGGATTCCTTCTGGGTTTTCAGAGGGCTTCGCAGTGGTATGTTCATCTCGGCATTCAGAGCACTTTTTGGAATTTACTATTTTTAGTAAATTCTATTTTTGGCAGTAATCAGGATGGTATCAGGCAGTTGACTTTCCCCTTCAGTTGATTCAAGTGGCGTATTCAGTTTCGGGCTTCAGAATGCAGTTCTGGGAAGTCGAGCTCATTTCACTTAAAAATAACATTATAATTAAAATGTTATTTTATCACCTTGGCCTAGTCGAATGACTTAATGTCGTTTTAAAAGGTGGACTCAAAGGGTGGCGCCTTCATTAAGGTTATAATTAATATTTGGTGAATTTTCCAAAGTCAAAGGAAATTAATGTGGGCGCATTTATCAAGGTGATGTTTTAATTAAAATATGATTATTGAGCTAAAGGTGAAAAGGACGCCTTATTGAAGGAAAAGTTAGGGTTTGAGCTTGAGTTGGATTTTAGGGTTTCGTGAAGTCAAACGGAACTTATAAAAAGGAGTCTTGTGCATCATTTCATCATCTTTGGACGACTATACTGTTATGCTGCCGGATTGGCTCTGGAATCGCTTCGAGGAATGAAGGCCTCCTAGTATTGGGCATCACTTCGTGTTTGCAAGACAACATCAAGTGGTGATTTAAGATAGATTTGTGAGTTCTTTGTTTTTGTGCATTGTAATCATCATTGTAATTCGTCAGATCTGATTTCAGCATATTAGAGGTATTTCTAAAGTGCAGTTTAGCTACAGCAGATCCACGTTTATATTCATAACTCAAAAAATACAAAAGAGTTAGTTCTGGGTATTGCATTGATAGTAGTGTCTAGGAAGGGCGAATATTTGTCTCCAATCTCAGATTTTAATGTGTGGTATTTAATTTTTAAAGACAAGTTGAACTTTCCAGCAGGCCGTACCATTGCTGATTGCATTGATTTCCGTGCAAATTAATTGTTAGCTTTTCAAAGCTTTTTCTTGCATTTGATTTAGGCGCCTCTTCATTATCAGCAGTTTGCATATAAGATTAGACCATTTGGGTGAACATCGAGGGAGTTACGAACTATTTAGTGAATTCTTATGTTGCTGTTTCAAAGAGTTTAAAGTACAGATCTGTCAAGAACAGTACACAGAAATCTGCATTTATGATTTGGGTTTTGGCATTAAGATTTACTTAACGCTTGTAGCAGATTTATAATTGAAAGTATTCTTTGCAAAGTGTTGATATCTTGACATTGCAGGCAATAATTGTCAAATGTAAACTGGCAGTAGTACTGACCAGTATTCTCAATATTGCTTTGTCTCGATTTGTAATACTCATTCTCATCTTCAGTATTAGTTAAGATAGTTATAACTCCGCCCTATGGTAGCTACTCTCCCATCTTGGGTCAGCAAGCACATTCTGGGTGTTGAGTGTTTTTCAGCTTCAGCATTTCTCTTTCAAAGTTGTGTTATTGTAATCACTTAAGGATTGTAGCTGATTCATTATTGAATGTACTATTTGATAAGTATTTGATATCTTGACATTGCAGGCAATAATTGTCAAATGTAAACTGGCAGTAGTACTGACCAGTATTCTCAATATTGCTTTGTCATTATTTGTAATACTCTTCATGCTTTCAGTTTTAGAGCAAAATAGTGATAACTCCGCCCTATGGTCGCTACTGTCCATTCTGGATGAGCAAGCACATTCTGGGTGTCGAGAAGTTTCCTCTTTCAGCATTATTTCTTTCCAGCATTGCTTGTAATTCACTCCGTCATATGGTCGCCCCTCACTCCGCATTGGATTGGGTAGCACATACTTGACGTTGAGTTCCTTTCTGCAATTAGAATAGAAGACCCTCTGACCAATGCTCACCATCATCGGTGCCATTCTGGTTAGAGTTACTTTCTTGCACGTTTTGGTTTTCTCATCTAACCTTAACGGGTGCACTGCTTTGTAAATGGTTAATTAAAAAAACAAAAAAATTTGGCTCGGAATATTTCAAAGCAGTAAGAAGGGCGCCTCCCTTTTTTGAGAGGATTACATAATTTTCACCCAACAAGATGATGTCCTTAAGTATATAAAAGAATGCAAAGTGTGTTAATAGAACAATAATGAGCACACTTTCTCTGTTGGTTTGTTGTAGCCCTTGCCAATTCCCAATCAAAAGTGGAAAGTATCTCAATGGACTTCATCACTAGGTTACCAAAAGTGCAAGGGAAGGATTGTATTTATGTTATTGTTGGTAGATTGACCAAATTTGCACATTTCTTTGCTATTTCTGCAAATTTTAGAGCAGCTCAGATGGCTGATTTATTCTTCAGAGAAGTGTTTATATTACATGGTATGCCAAGGAACATTGTTAGTGATAGGGACAACAAGATCCTATGTCTATTTTGACAAGAAATTTTCAGATTGAGTGGGATTGAACTCATTCCTAGAACTAGTTATCACTTGTAAACTGATTGGAAAATGGAGATTGTGAACAAGTGGGTGGAAGGTTACTTAAGAAACTATGTTTTAGGGAAGTAAAAAACTTGGTTGAGATGGCTTCATTTGGGTGAGTATTGTTATAACTCTTCTTATTATATGTAACTTAAGTTGTCCCCATTTATGACACTTTATAGATATGAAACTCCTAGCTTCATTGAACTCTTGTTTGGCGATAGTAGAGCTCCCCAAGCTAAGCATTTGTCACAATTGAGTCAAGACATCGTGAAATCCTTGAAAGACAACCTCCAACATGCATAAAATCAGAAAAAGTTATATGCAGATGAACATCGTATAGAGCGTGCATTTGAAGTTTGAGATATGGTGCATTTGAGGTTGTAGCCCTACATGCAATCTACTCTCAAGAAGAGTGGATTAGAAAAGCTCAAGTTGTGATTCTATGGTCCATTCAGGATATCCAAGAGGACTGGAGAAGTGGTATATGAGTTGGAGTTACCAAAAAGTAGTAAGGTTCATAATGTCTTCCATGTATCATGTAATGTCCCTTTCTCATTAGTGAGCAGTGTAGTGGTTCGTCAGCCTATTCCGGAGGCCTGTAGGCTCGCTGAGGTAAAATTAGGGTTTCTAGTGTTTGGAGGTTTTTGGCATTTTCAGAGGTTTTCATGTTGGAATTATGGAATTTGGTTTGCGGTTTCTTTCTGGGTTTTTAGAGAGCTTCACAATGATATGAGATGCAAATGAAATTGAGCAACTTTCAGAATTTACTATTTTTAGTAAGTTATATCTTTGGTAGTGTTCCTATTGGCAGCAGCGTAGTGAGCTTTCCTTGTCAGGATGGGCAATTGAGTATATTTGATTTGTGGTTTTGAGGTGCAATTTTGGAGAAATAAGTCATGTTAAGTCATTAATGTAATATTTTAATGTTGGCCCCTTGGCCTAGAGCTTATGACTTAACGTTGTTTTAAAATTTGGTCTTGAGGGGTGGACGTCCCATTGAGAAGTTATTTTAATATTTTAATGTTTTAATGTCCCCTCGAGGCTTGGACGCCTAGGAGAGGGAGCTTTAATATATTTTGAAAATTAAAAATATTTCATGGAGGGTTGGGCGTCCCTTTTTGGAGAGAATTGTTAGAAGGAAAAAGGTCTCCTTAAGTTCTCTATAAAAGCAAGGTTTGCTCTAGCATTTGATCATCCATTGTCTACCTTATCGAAGTGTTGTCAAAATGACTTAATGATTTTGGCTTCGAGGAATGCATACCTCCTAGCGAAGAACTTGAAAGATAACACCTAGTTGGGATTGTGGCTGCTTCTCATCCAGACTAGCCAGATTGAGCTTCATCGTGGTTGAATTTTGGTGATAATTTCTAGTTTTGCACTTGCTGGTTATTTAATGGCTGAAGTAGATTTTCAATTGTAGATCAATTGGTGATTTTATTTCCATTATGGGCATTGATGCAATCGAATTCCTTGCTAATGGCGACCCCTCTTGCAGAAAATCAGAATTTATTTTGGAGTCTTTGAATTTATAGAGAGGCCGTATTGTTCCTAGGGCCGTACCAGCTTGCATTGAGATTCGAGCTTACTATTTGGTGACTAATTTATGTTGTTTGATCTTGGTTTGATGGTTGCCTAACCTTTTGGGAGTGTGGTGTTCAGTTTTGGAGAGTAGAGACTTAGTAATTGTGGAAAATAAGCCTTTTGGGTGTTAGTTTAGTTGCTGGTTTGAAATTACAGTTGCTGGTTTGTTATATCAGATTGATAATAGTTCAGATTTTGGCTTGTATTTTAGTTGTTGAGAA
This sequence comes from Sequoia sempervirens, assembly GCA_007258455.2. Classification (NCBI taxonomy): domain Eukaryota; kingdom Viridiplantae; phylum Streptophyta; class Pinopsida; order Cupressales; family Cupressaceae; genus Sequoia; species Sequoia sempervirens. The sequence continues at coordinate 21,402 of VDFB02282567.1, read as the reverse complement.
GCTTAGAATTTGGAGAAATTATCTCTCTTCATTTTGTTTTGATTCTATAGCAATAACACTTGTAATTTGCAGATATTTGGCATTGTAAGACTGTAAACAATAGTACTGTTCCAGTCATTTTATTTTTGCTTTTACTTTGTGTTTAATTTTCAAACATTGTAACCCCTGGATGGTTTACCGCCAGTATGGAGAAATAAATAATCGAATCTCTCATATCTCACCCACTGATTAAGTGGCGAATCCCCACTGCTGGAATCTCTCGCTCCTGCTGAATAAGTGGTCGAGCTTCTTTCATTTCAACATTGTTCTTCATTTCAGTTTGCTTGCTAATGATCCCTTCCCATATGCTATCACCTTGCCTTCAATAGGATCTTGGTGAACATTCTTGGCAAACGCTACTTTCAACTGATTTATATTTTGGGCTAATCCTTAACGGGTGTTTGTTGTTGGTGAAATTTCAAAAAAGAAAATTAAGGGGCATATTTCATATCACGCCACAAAAAGGAACTTGGCACATTGTTGATGCTTCATTAGAATTGCCCCGTTTGGATGAAGAAGGGAAACTCATCTTGGTTCTTGAAGTCATGATTGATTTCAGGGAGTGCATTTTGAGAAAGAGAGCATCAAAGAATATTTAGTTAAGTTGAAGAATCTACTTGTGGAAATGCTACTTCGGAGAGTGGACAAATTTTGGAGCATCCAAATTTGCAATTGTTTAGGGACAAGTAAATATGGGGAGGAAGGATTGTAATGTCCCCTTCTCAAGTATATTTTGATTATGGAAAATTAGCCTATTTTATATGTTTTTGCATAGGCTAATTGGTAAGGGAGAATTCCAAAGTTCTTGGAGAGCACAAGTTTAGTTTATTAGAGTTGTTATTCATGCCAATAAGTTAAGTTGGTGGTGTGGAGCCTCTTGATGCTTTTAGAGTTGGTTTTTGACCTTTTGTGAGCTCTTCAAACTTCTTGGTTTTTGACCTTTCGGGAGCTCTTCAATTACTAACAGCAATTACACTTTTGGGACAACAAATTGTAGCAAAGATAGGCTTACAATGTGCGATCAAACACCAGATTACACTTGACACAAGTTGAACAGTAACTGAACAACAATTTGCAGCAATACATGCTTACAAATTAGCTCTGACAATAATAGTTCGAAAATAATGGGAAAAGCTGCCCTTCTTTATACACAAACAAGAAGTAGGTAACCCTAAAATCTCCTTGCTTTAAGCTGACTAGACTTGCCAACATGCAAGATTTATTTCTAAAACTAACATAAGACAACTAACTAACCGTCTGCTAAAATCAGTTAACTGATTTAAAAGCAGGGAAAGTTCCAACTATACATTTGATTTTTCTATTTTACAAAGAATATATAAGCATGAAACAAGAATAGCAATTTAAACTAGGAAAAATCATTGAGTTAACTGTTGCTTTTAGTTCTAATCTTTGAAATCTTTGCTGCCCCCAAAAGTTACTGATTTCTCTCGAAAAAGCGGATTACTGGAAAAAAAGTTGAGGTATGCGTTTTGTAGACAGTCACATTCTAAAGATATCCAGTTCATTAGATTTTGAAAAAGTCGAGGGCTACCCGAAAAAGCACCAAAAAAGCAGATTTTTGTAAATATAAAATTTCCCAATCGTCAAGAGGAGAAAAAAGTAGATGGACCCAAATTGATGATAACTTAAAAAGTTGACCACTTGTTTTTGAAATGCGATGCCCTAGAGGATTGGACCATGAAAAAGTGTGCCTTTGTGCTTCCCAATCGTAAATCTACGAAGAACACTGAAAAAGCACTCCGTTTGAGCTTCCAAATCTTGATGAGAAGAAAATGATATTTGTCTTCCTCTGGATGCCAACTTGCAAAATATGAAGAATGAATGCCAAAGGCCTTCTTGAATAGAGTTTTAAGTCGAAAAAGCGCTTTCTTCGCAAAAGCCCTAAAATTTCGAAGTCTATCCATGAAGATAGAAACTTTGTATGCAAAAATGTGAGTTCATTTGCACATGCAATGGTGAATTCCTCGTTTGTAGCTGCAAAAAGCACACACGTGAAGACACGTTTTTGAACAACGAATGATGGAAGCCGAAAAATGACTAAGGCACCAAATGCTAGGCGCCTTGACTGTACAAGGGCGCCTAGAGATCCTAGAGTTAGCCATTTTCTTTGTTTTTAAACTTTTGCTTGCTTTTGCTTTTGGCGAGGCTTGCTTCAGACTTTGACAAGCCGACAATCTAGTATTGCCACCTGATAAAATCTATTTGACCATGGCAATCTAATGTTTGACCACTGTTGAAGTGATCCCCAACTTCATATCGATGTTCGACATTGTCTGATCATGATTGCAGACCCCAAAATTGACCAATGAAGGTTGAACTAGAAAGAAGGCATGACGGGGTAAAAAATATTCTAAGGCATCAAAACCCAAGTGTGCTTGGCTAACAAGGGCGCCTAGCATCCCATGCCTTAGCCAAATTTCAATGATTTTTTTTTACTTTTTTTGTTTCATGTGTTTCCATCGGAAGCTAGAGACCCCAGTTTTGGCATTATTTCTTGCCAGTCGATGAATAACAGAGACTGAAAGGCAATTAATTAGGCAAGCCTGATCATAACTGAAATGCATTATACCCTTTGCCAATCCCTAACACTACATTTCACTGATTTTCTAAGAACTTGAATCGGGCTGGTGGAGGAGTTTGATGAATTTTTGGACGGGGTGAAAAATAAACCAAGGCATCAAAAGCTAGGGCCCTCTTGTTGACAGGGGCGCCTAGGCTTCCATGCCTTAGTTTAAAGTTGATGATTTTCACTTTTTCTTTGATTTTCTTCATTTTTTTGCAAATGCCATTGTTCGATCTGCATTTTCTGCTGTCTGATAGATGCTTGGAACTGGATGATTAATCAACTGAGGAGCCTAAACATAACTAAGATGATCTCCTTTTCTCGGCCTTGGAAATTGCTTTTGATTGTTTCTTTGCATAATTGAAATGGGCTAATGGGTAAAATTGCACGTTTTCTGAAAAGAGGGAAAAATCGACTAAGGAATGAGATCTTGGGCACCCTTCTTGGACAGGGGTGCCTAGGCATCCCAGAGTTAGATTTTTTTTATAAATTTCACCATTTTTGGATTTTCCTCCGTTTGGAGTGAACTCTACCTTTTCTCAATCGTTGATAGTTTGACGTTGCCTACACAACATTTAAGAATTTGAATCTAATACTTAGTAGTAGATAATCCTTTATTGATGACCTTGGAGCTTGTACTTCGCCTTCTGAAATAGTAGAATTAACCCATTAGAGAAATCCTAACCTTTTGACGATTCTGATAAGACCTGTTTGATTGGGAAGTATTTTCGACCAATCAGAATCGGATAGAGCCCTACAAACAAAGATACTATTTTTAGAAACTTTTTCCAACATCCATTTGACAACAAATCCAAAAAACCTTGAATTGGGTCTATTTTTAGAAACTTCGACTTTTAAGGAAATTTTTTTCAAGACTTTCACCACTTTTTACAAAATTCCTTAATGAAGTAAATTTTTTTGGTTGGGCACAACACAACCCCAAATCACATTGATTTTTTGCTAGTTTGAGGGAGGTTAGGAGGTGTTGTTGTAAATTGTACGACCCAAGTACAGGTTGTGGTTGTAATGTCCCCTTCTCAACAGTAAGCAGTGTAGTGGCTTGTCAGCCTATTCCGGAGATCTATAGGCTCGTCAGAGGTAAAATTAGGGTTTGCAGTTGTTTGGAGGTTTTTGGCTTTTTTAGGGATTTGCATGTTGGAGTTTTGGAATTTGGTTTGCGGATTCTTTCTGGGTTTTCCAAGGGCTTCGCAACGATATGATATGCAAATGCAATGGGCAACTTTTTTGAATTTACTATTTTTAGTAAGTTCCATTTCTGGCAGTGCTCGGGTTGGCAGCAGTTGAGTGTGGTCTTCTATTTCTGGCAAGGCAATGAGTATATTTGGTTTTGGATTTTGAGGTGCATTTTGGAGAAATGAATTATTTTCAGTCATATTAATGTTATATTTTCATATTGGCCTTTGAGGGAGGATGCCTCATTAAGAGGTAATTTTAATATTTCTAAGGTTAATATCCTCTCTTGGGATTTGGACGCCTAAATGAATGGGAGATAAATTGTAATGTCCCCTTTCCAAGCCTGACATTTCCAGTGACCGTTAGCCTTTTGTTGGGAACCCGAAGGCTAGTCGGAAGTTAAAATTAGGGTTTCCTAATTTTGAGGAGGTCATTGCTCAGAGATGGTGGATTAAATGGTAGATTCCTTCTGGGTTTTCAGAGGGCTTCGCAGTGGTGTGATCATCTCAGCATTCAGAGCACTTTTTGGAATTTACTATTTTTAGTAAATTCTATTTTTGGCAGTTTTCCAGATGAGTTCAGCTCGGTTGACTTACTGCTTCAGTTGGTCAGATGTCTGGTTCAGTATTGGCTTCAGGGCATCTTCTGAGGGATAAGATAAGTCATTTAATTAAAAGGTCACGTTTAAATGTTATAATTTAACGTTGACCATGGGCCTAGATTAATGACTTAAAGATGTTTTAAAAAGGGGGTTTTTGAGGGTGGCGCCTCATTAAAAGATTATTTTAATTATTGTCAAAAGTCAAGCAAGCTTATGTTGGGCGCACTTTTCAAAGCTTGGCATTTAATTAAAATATCATGTATTAAACATTGAAGGAGAAAGTACGCCCTCTTGAAGAGATTAGGGTTTTGACTTGAAAGTGACTTTAGGGTTACGAGAAGTCAAATGGAAAAATTATAAAAGGAAGGAGTTGAGCATCATTTCATCATCTTGGAAAAATACACCGTTATGCTGCCGGATTGACTCTGGATCACTTCGAGGGATGAAGACCTCCTAGCATTGGGCATCTCTTCTCGTTTGTAAGACAACGACTAGTGATGATTGTTAGTCTAGTTGTGAGTACTTTGGAGTTCGTGCATTGTAATCAGCTTTCATCTGTTTAGGATCAGATTTGGCATGTTAGAGATTTCTGTTTTCTGTATTTTGCTTTAGCAGATTTGTGTGTTCATTTATAAATCAAAAAAGACAAAACATTTCATTGTGGGTATTGGTTATTTCCATTCCTTTAGGCTAGGCGCCCTCATGTGTCAATTTGTAGATTTTTCTTTGAAGAATCTGATTTAATAAAGCAAATCGCCTTTCTCAGCTGTAGCCGTACCTTTTCTGTTTCTTGGGATTTGTGCATTAAAAATCTGTTGCATTCTAAGCCAGCTTTTGGGTCTTGATTTGAGCGCCCCCTTCCTATTAGTCATTTGCATTTGATATCAAGCTTTTTGAAGGAGAAACGAGGAAGTTCCGAGCATTTTATTGGATTCTATGATGCTGGTTATAAATTGAAAGTGCAGGTCTGTGACAGCAGTTTGAAGAAAATCTGCAACTCCTCTATTGATCGAGGTGATAAGTTCTCTAAGAGCATTGAGGAGACTTCAGTGAAGATTGCCCGAGTCTGGCGAACGAGGTTGGGTCTATTCATTGTCATTTTCAATTGATCTTTACATTCAACAATGCAAATCATGAATATTGTATAATTCCTTCCTTATGATGATTCGTATTGTAAGCAAGATTTCACTTTAAGATTGTAAGCTGGCAGTAGTACTGACAGCCGTTAAGTTCTTGCTTATCAGTGTAATAGTCTTCTTACTATCAGCATTAGTTGTAATAGTTATAGCTCCGCCCTATGGTAGCTACTTTCCCGTCTTGGGTCAGCAAGCACATTCTGGGTGTTGAGTAGTTTCAGTATTCAGCATTTCCTTCAAGTTTGCTTTCAGTATTAGTTTTGAAATAGTATAACTCCGCCCTATGGTCGCTACTTCCCATTCTGGGTGAGCAAGCACATTCTGGGTGTTGAGTAGTTTCATTATTCAGTATTTCATTTCCAGCTTTGCTTTCTGTAATCACTCCGTCATATGGTCGCCCCTCACTCCACCTTGGATTGGGTAGCACATACTTGACGTTGAGTTCCCTTCTGTATCTTGAGTTTACTTTCTTGCACGTTTCGGTTTATCCATCTAACCTTAACGGGTGCACTTGCTTGAATGTTGTAATCTGTTAATTGAAAAAACGAAAAAATTTGGCTCGGTATATTTCATAAATGTTTTAAAAAAATTAAAATATTTCAATAAGGCTTGGGCGTCCCTTTTGGAGGGAAATGCTAGATGCTGAAGAGTCACCTCAAGTTCTATATAAGCAGGCCTTTGCTCATTCTTTTGGTATCCATTGCTTATCATATCGAATTGCTGCCGAATTGGTTTCAGGGTTATGGCTTCGAGGAATGCATGTTTCCTAGCAAGGATTCAATTTTGTGTTTGAAAGATAACACCTAGCTGAATAGAGTGTAATGTCCCCGTTTTTAGCTCCACTTTTCAGTGATTGGTAGCCTATTCCCAGTGTGTTGTCGGCTAGTCAGTGGCAGAATTAGGGTTTCCGGCTGTTTGATGGGTTCTCTTGAAGATTCAGGGTTTTGCTTGTTGGAGTTTGGGTGTTTGGATTCTGGATTCCTTCTGGGTTTTCAGAGGGCTTCGCAGCGGTATGTTTTTCTTGGCATTCTGAGCATCTTCAGGAATTTACTATTTTTAGTAAATTCTAATTTTAGCAGTGGTCCAGTCGGCATCAATTCAGTCAACTTTCCTCTTCTGGCAGTTCATTGGGTAATTCTCATTTTTGGCTTAAGGGGTTGATTTCGAAGATATAAGTTATTTTAAGTCAAAATGTTTTATTTTTAAAATACCCCTTGGCCTAGTGTTATAACTTAACAGTTGTTTTAAAAACGGGGACATTACAGTCCGCCCTTCCCAAAATTGCTTGTCCTCAAGCAATACCATCATAATTCCAGAAAAATTAGGACTGATCCATACCAAAACAAGTATGATCCCAAGTTCCCAAATCCATCTCAGGAAGGACCCACCATGCCACTGCTGCACCACTCTGATCACATCAGTGAAAACATCATGCCAATGCTGCACTAACCTCCCTTGTAACTCCAAAGTGTTACCGTCCATGATACTCAAACTGAAAGATCTTAAAGGACTGAGATCAATATCGTGCAACATCTCATGTTCAAGATGCCTAGAGTCAACAGTAACAACCATACCACTGTCAACCACAATTCTAGGCAAGAAGAAAGATAGGTTACTCAACTCATAATTAACCTCCTCAGCATATCTCCACACGGTAAAAGCAAATGTGACATCTTCAAATCTGAGCATCTTCAGGAATTTACTATTTTTAGTAAATTCTAATTTTAGCAGTGTCCCAGTCGGCATCAATTCAGTCAACTTTCCTCTTCTGGCAGTTCATTGGGTAATTCTCATTTTTGGCTTAAGGGGTTCATTTCGAAGATATAAGTTATTTTAAGTCAAAATGTTTTATTTTTAAAATACCCCTTGGCCTAGTGTTATAACTTAACAGTTGTTTTAAAGAAGGGGACTTTGAGGGGTATTTTCTCATGAAGGAAATATTTTAATATTTCTAAAGTTTATAATTGCTCAAAGGGAAAATGGACGCCTTTTTGAAGGAGATTATATTTTATTTAAAAAGGAGAAGTGATTAATATTTGACAAGGAAAGTACGCCATTGGGAAGAAAGTGTTTGGGTCAAAGTTTAAACCTAAAAGCAGCTTGGGATTAAGGCGCACCTTCTAGAAAGCTCTTCGGAAGTTATAAATTGGAGCTCGGGGTCCTCATTTTGTTTATCTGATGAATTTGCAAAGTTATGCTGCCGGATTGGCTTTGGGATTGCTTCGAGGAATGTAAGCCTCCTAGCTTGGCTCTTCTTCTTGCTTGAAAGACAACAACTAGTTGAGAGGTTTAGTTGTAGTTGGTTTCCTTTCATTGTAGTTGGTTCTTCTCACATTCTGTAGTTGAGTTATTGTATTTTCTGTCAATTTTAGAGTTGCTGATTTGTATGGCTGTAGGTTGTTTTTACTCACAACTCAAGAAACAGAAATAATATTGTTCTGGGTACTGTTCCAATCTATTTTCCTATGTAGGGCGACCATATGTGCAAGTTTCCAGAATTTTATTTGAAGTCTATGAATTATCTAAAGTAAATCGCCCTTGCTTGCAGGCAATTTCACTTTGTAAGTGCTTTGGAAGTCGTGCAAAATAAATAGGGGTCTTTGTGAGAAGTTTTTGTGATCCATCTTCATTGTCATCATCATTAGAATGTTTTGCAACTGATTTCAAGTTAAATGAGTGAGTATTGAGAGAGATATGAGCATTTAAGTGAGTTTTGGAGTTGCTGATTTCACCATTTTAACTGCAGATCTATCATATCAGACTTAGTAAAATTATTAATAGGGCTGGGATTGTTTATCTTAGTCATATTAATCATTCTGGAGTAGCTCTACATTTCAGCAGCTTGATTATCACTATAATCCATCGTGCTTGCAGGAGATATATTATATTGTAAGGCTGTTAGTAGTACTAACCAGCCAATATTCACATTTGTAAGCTCTTTATTATATTTCCCACATTTCGTGGAAGAGACTGATCCTTGCTTAGTCTATTGTATTTACTTTTTAGTTGCTCCGTCATATGATAGCGCCTATTCATCTTGGATAGGAGTGCACATACTTGGCGTTGAGCTCCATTTCCAGTATTGTATTTCATGTAATTGCTCCGCCATATGGTCGCCTCATTTCCATTCTGGAATTGGGTAGCACATACTTGGTGTTGAGTTTGCTTTCGGTATATTAGATAGTAGGGATCCTCTGACCACATGCTCGTCGTTCGCCGGCGCATTCTTGGTTAGAGTTTTGTATAAGCATTTCAATTAAGACCCTCTGACCATATGCTCGCCATCACTTGGCGCCATTCTTGGTTAGAGTTACTTCCAGTTGCAGTTCTGATTAATGTACTGACGATCCTCTTGCCATATGACAGCCTCTCTCTTGTTGAGATTGAGTGCGCATTCTTGGCAAAGAGTTATATTGTAACTGCTGGTTTGATTTATCTAACCCTAACGGGTGTGTTGCATTTCTGATTGTAATTTGAAAATTGAAAAAATTTGGCTCGGAATATTTCATAGAGACTGCTTCTCATTCAGAGATTGCAGATTGAGCATCATTGTTGAACTTTTTAATGATTTTATCAGCTTACAAGTTGCTGGTTTGGATATGGCCGTAGGTGAATTTCATTCATAAGTCATTGTACGAATTTAAAATTATTCTGGGTGTTTGCTCCATATGTTCCTATGGACTAAGCCCCTGATTGTGCAAATTTGCAGATTTTATAAGTGAGTGGTGGATTTTTGAGATAACGTCGACCTCCCTCATAGGCCGTACCTTGCCTTTGCTGCTTTGGTTTCCTTGATGGGTAATTTTGGTGTTGCTTGTACTTTGTCTATTGATTTTTCTTGGTTGCCTAGCATTTGAGAAGGTGTGCTTTTAGTTTAGTTTCATTTGGTGAAGTGCGGTTGAAGCTTCAAGCATTTTGGTGTGATCATAGCTTGCTGGTTTTTTATATCAGACCTGGTTATTCCAGATTTATGCAATATTTCTTAATGTTCTCACTCATATTTGTGATAAGGAATATTGTGTAATTATTGTATTGAAGATTGGAGCAGATTTCATTGATAAATCATTGTAAATTAGCCTTTAATTTCCAGCATATTTCATTTTGTAATTTCTACTCCCGCTAAATAAGTGGTTGAGTTTTTAGTTTAAATAATTGTAATAATTTCGCCCCACTGAATAAGTGGTAGAGTGGAATTCATGGTCGGTTCACTGCCTGCACTGTCATTTCCAGCATTGTAATCTTGTTCAGTTTATTGCTAACGATCCCCTTGCACCGAACGCTCTCACCTTGCCCACATTGGGATCTTGGTGATCAAATAAGTGGAGGGTTCCCTTTCAATTGGTTTTGATTATTGGGATAATGTTTACGGGTGCATTGTTGGTGATAATTTCATAAAATAAACTAAGGGGGATATTTCAATGGTATCAAAGCCCAAGATCCTGCCATCTTGTGACAAACAGAGTTCAATTGTCAGATGAGTGACAGAGAATTCAGATGCTACACTAGAGGTCAGACAAGAACTCAGTATCAGAATCCACCAGTTCTAGAGGTAGAGACATTTTTAGAGGCTTTGAGAGACACTGGTAAAGTAGTTGAGACCATGTCAGAGGGTCCTAGACTTTCAATGGAGGAGAAAGAAGCTAGAGCCGAAAGGAAGTTTGATAATATGTTGGATATGATGTCACGCTTGTTAGCAAAACTAGATCAGCAAGTGACAAAATCAGCCCCAACCTCAACAAAATGATGTTGGAGAGAATAGTGGTTTAGAAACCAATGGAAGAGATAGAACTATCGGCCAACATGTTGCATCTACTAGAGGATCAGCCTCTGGACCTCTTTTTCCTACCTTCACTCAAAGGGAGGAACCACCAGCGGAGACCGGGGTACCTTTGGTGGATGATGCTAGACAAGCCTACATGGAGTATGCCTGATTACCCACTGAGATCAGAGACCAATGGACCTTTGATCAGTTCATGAACCAAAGAAATAGGAGTGGCGGATGAGCTGAATATCGTGCTCCTTTGAATCCTAGAACAGATTATCATCATGCTCTTGGAAACGTGACCTTGGCCCATTTTGATGGGAGTGATAAGTGTATGGCAAGGTTGTGGGTGCAAAAGCTTGACAACTATCTTTTTCTTAGATTGATGCCGGAAGAGGATGCCATTAAATTCGCCATCTTGCACTTGGATGAAGCTGCTCACGAATGGTGGTACCACAGTTTGGTCACTCTTGGCCACAACCTCATCCAAATCTGTGAAGAATTCACCAACAGGCTGATAGAAAGATTTGATACCTAAGATCCAGAAGTAAGATTCCATGAATTGGCGTAGCTGAAGCAACATGGTTTACTTGATGCATATGTTGCTGAATTCCAAAGGTTGTCAATAGTGGTGCCCAACATTACTGAAGGAAGGTTTGTAGTGTTGTTTACTGGAGGATTGATGGAGCCATTGAAGGGATGGGTCAAAGCCTTTGATCCACCAACTCTTGACAAAGCAATCAAGAAATCCAGGAGCATGATGTTGGCTGCCCCAAAGCCAAAATTTCAATCGAAATCCTTTAGTCATAAGAAGGATAAGAAGCATTCATCAAATCAGCGAAAGAAGTTTCCACAGAGGATGTTAGAAGAGCTCCGTGAGCAGTTGAGAAAGGATGGAGTTTGCTATACATGTCGTGAGCCTTGGTCAAAGGGTCACAAATGCTATGGAAAGGGCAAAGCACATCACATGGAAGCATATTCTGATTCCGGATCAGAATCTGATATGTCTGATTAGCAGTACGAATCAACAAGTAGTGATGAAGAAGAGGCTCTTGAAGAGAAGCCAAAAGACATTGGAGGAGGGAGTGCTTTGGCACAAATCTCAAGCATTGAAAAGAATGAGTCTTTTCGGGTTTGTGGAGTGATTGGATCACAACAAATTGTTGCTCTCATTGATACTGGAGCAACTCACAATTTCATAGATGAAGGCTTGGTGGCTAAGAGAGGTTTGAAGACAGAAGATTTTGAAGGCTTCAAGGTGATGGTGGCCGATGGCTTCACAATGTCTTGCACTAGGAAGATTCCCAACCTCTCCATGTAGTTGAGGAACTATGAAGTAAAAGATGATTTTTATGTTGTTGGCATTGGTGATACTGGTGTTGTGATCTCTTGGTGAGATCTCATTGAACTTGCAAACAATGGAGCTGAAGTTTCAATTTGATGGTAAGAGGGTAGTGTTGAGAGGGATGTCAAATGGAGGCCCTCGAATAGTGTCTTTCAAGAGAATGGAAAGGCTGATCCGCCATGATCAAGTTGAGTGGGAAGCAAAATGCTTGATTTTACTAGTTTATTCGGTGGAGGATAAAAGGAACTATCATGCAGATATTCAAGCTTTGATTACTAAGAAGAGCAAAGTCTTTGGGAGTATTCCACCTAGGAGACTTCTTGAAAGAGGTTGTGAGCATGTGAAAGAGCTTGAAGGAGCAAACCGGTTGTCACAACTCCATACCGCTGTCCAAAGAAGCAGAAGGATGCGATTCAAAATGCTATCAAAGAACTCTTGGATATGGGCCACATTCGCACAAGCAAGAGCGCCTTCGCTTCAACAATGGTGCTGGTCAAAAAGAAAGATGGTACAATGCGCATGTGTGTGGACTACTGTGCGTTGAATCAGAAGACCATTAAGAACCGATATCCTATCCCTAGGATAGACATGCTTATTGATGAGCTTCATCGAGCCATGTACTTTTCCAAAATTGATCTTCGGTCAGGGTATCATTAGATAAGAATGAGGGAGGCGGATATTGAAAAAACTGCCTTTAGATGTCATTTTGGGCATTTTGAATTCCTTGTCATGCAATCGGTTTGACAAATGCTCCTGCAACATTTCAGTCCTGCATGAACAAAATCTTTAGGCAATAGTTGAGGAAGTTCGTGCTCATCTTCAACGATATCCTCATTTACACCAAGTCATGGGAAGAGCACCTCAAGCACTTGGAGGAAGTGCTTAGTATTTTTGAGGCAAAATGTTTGTTTGCAAAAGAATCAAAATGTGAGTTTGGGATGACGGAGCTGCTTTATCTTGGTCACATTATCAGCTCTAAGGGTGTCAAAGTTGATCTAGAGAAGATAAAATCTATCCTAGATTGGCCACCTCCAAAGAATGTGTCACATTTGAAGGGATTTTTGGGGTTGAGTGGCTTTTACAGAAGGTTTGTGAAGGGGTATTCTCAAATGGCAGGCCCCCTCATTGATCTTACAAAGTAATGAGCTTTCCTTTGGACGGATAAAGCACAAGGAATATTTGATAAATTTAAGCACATTATGAGCTCGTGTTCAGTGTTGGCTCTACCCGATTTCTGTAAGCCTTTTGAATTGCAGTGTGATGCTTCAGGAGGAGTTGGAGCTGTTGTCATGCAAGACAAACATCCTATTGCCTTCAAGAGCAGAAAATTGAGAGGAGCTGAAAGAACATATTCTATCTGTGTTAAGGAGATGCTTGCAATCATGCACACATTAGCCAAGTTCAAACAGTACTTGGTGGGAAGCAAGTTCGTGGTGAGGACTAATCATAACGGTTTTAAGCACTTCATGCATAAGAAAGATTTGAATGAAAGGCAACAGAAGTGGGTGAGTAAGCTTCAAGATTACAACTTTGACATTGAGTATGTTAGAGGAAGAAACAACATAGTGGCTGATGCTCTTTCCAGAAGAGCTCATTTGAACTCTTTGGTTGAGCTTACTGCAGATTGGAGGGAGCTAATTGCTGCTGATTATACAAAATATCAGTTTGCAACCAGCATTGTAGAAGGTCATTTGCAAGATGAAAGATACTAGTTGGTTGACAGATTGATTCAGTATAAGGGTAGAATCGTCTTGGTGCCAAAATCTAAGCTTAAGAAGAAGATTTTGCAGTCTTTTCATGAAATTCCTCTTGTTGGTCATCAGGGATATTTTAAGATTTACAAGCAGATCCGTGAAAGATTTTCATGGAAAAGGATGAAGGAAGAAGTGTTGCGCTACATAAGGGAGAGTCCAGCTTGTTAGATGAACAAGAATGAGCATTCTTTTCCAGTTGGTTTGTTGCAGCCTCTACCGATCCCTAATCAGAAATGGGAAAGTATTGCGATGGGTTTCATCACAGGGTTGCTAGAGGTGCAAGGGAGAGATTGCATTTATGTTGTGGTGGATAGATTGACCAAGTTTCTCACTTCTTTGCTATTACAAGTTTATTCACAACAACTCAAGTAGCTGAGTTGTTCTTTAGAGAAGTGTTACGTTTTCATGGATTGCCTCGAAATATTGTGAGTGATAGGGACAACAAGTTCCTCAGTACTTTTTGGTAGGAGATTTTCATATTGAGTGGAATAGTGCTCACTCCAAGCACTACTTATCACCCGCAAATAGATGGTCAATTAGAGATTGTGAACAAATAGTTGGAAGGCTACCTCAAAAATTATGTTTCAGGGCAGCAAAGAGCATGGGTGAAATGGCTTCATTTGGGAGAGTATTGTTATAACTCTTCCTATCACATGTCAATTAAGATGTCTCATTTTGTGGCTCTCTATGGTTATGAAGCTCCTAGCTTCGTAGATTTGGTGTTTGGTGATAGTAGAGCTCCTCAAGCGAAGGATATGTTGCGGCAAAGTCAAGACATCTTGAGATCATTGAAGGATAACCTCCACCATGCTCAGAACCAGCAGAAGATGTACGCTGACCAACAACGTGTTGAATGTTCATTTGAAGTAGGAGATATGGTTTATTTGAGGCTTCAACCCTATAGACAGTCTTCTCTTGAGAAGAGTGGTTGAGAAAAGCTCAAGCCACGTTTCTATGGACCATACAGAGTCATCAAGAGGATTGGTGAAGTGGCGTATGAGTTGGAGCTTCCAGCTAGTAGCAAGGTGCACAATGTTTTTCATGTGTCACGCCTCAAGAAGGCGCTTGGGCACAATGTGGTTGCTACTTCAGAGTTGCCTCCATTGGACAGAGAAGGATAGTTGGTGTTGATTCCTGAGGAGATCATTGATACTAGAGAGCGCTCTTTGAGGAGAAGAACAATCAAAGAGTACTTTGTGAAATGGAGCAACTTTCCATTTGAGGATGCAATGTGGGAAGGTGAACAAATTTTGCAGCATCTAGACTTGCGGTTGCTTGAGGACAAGCAATCTCGAGGAGGCCAGACTGTAATGTTCCCTTCTCAGTAGTAAGCAATGTTGTGGCCCGTCAGCCTATTCCGGAGGCCCGTAGGCTTGTCGGAGGTAAAATTAGGATTTCCAGTTGTTTGGAGGTTTTTGGCTTTCTCAGGGGTTTGCATGTTGGAGTTTTGGAATTTGGTTTGTGGATCCTTTCTGGGTTTTTTGAGGGGTTCGCAATGATATGACATGCAAATGCAATGGGCAAATTTTTGAATTTACTATTTTTAGTAAGTTCCATTTCTAGCAGTGCTCAGGTTGGCAGCAGTTCAATGTGCTCTTCTATTTCTGGAAAGGCAGCGAGTATATTTGGTTTTGGTTTTTGAGGTGCATTTTGGAGAAATGAATTATTTTAAGTCATTAATGTTATATTTTGATATTGGCCCCTTTGGCCTAGTGTTATGACTTAAAGATGTTTTAAAATGTGGCCTTTGATGGTGGACGCCTCATTAAGAGGTAATTTTAATATTTCTAAGGTTAATATCCTCTCTTGGGATTTGGATGCCTAAATGAAGGGGAGATTAATGTTTTAAAAAAATTAAAATATTTCAATAAGGCTTGGGTGTCCCTTTTGGAGGAAAATGATGGAAGCTGAAGAGTCACCTCAAGTTCTATATAACCAGGTCTTTGCTCATTCTTTTGGTATCCATTGCTTATCATATCGAATTGCTTCCGAATTGGTTTTAGGTTTATGGCTTCGAGGAATGCATACCTCCTAGCAAGCATTTAGTTCCATGTTTGAAAGATAACAGCTAGCTGAATAGATACTGCTTCTCATTCAGAGATTGCAGATTGAGCATCATTGTTGAAGTTTTTGATGATTTTATCGGTTTACAGGTTGCTGGTTTGGATATGGCTGTAGGTGAATTTCATTCATAAGCCATTGTATGAATTTAATATCATTCTAGGTGTTTGCTCCATATGTTCCTATGGCCTAGGTGCCTCATTGTGCAAATTTGCAAATTTTATAAGTGAGTGGTCGATTTTTGAGACAAGGTGAACCTCCCTCATAGGCCGTACCTTGCCTTTGCTGCTTTGGTTTCCTTGGTGGGTAATTTTGGTGTTGCTTGTGCTTTGTCTATTGATGTTTCTTGGTTGCCTAGCATTTGAGAAGGTGTGCTTTCAGTTTTGTTTCATTTGGTGAAGTGTGGTTTAAGCTTCGAGCATTTTGGTGTGATCATAGCTTGCTGGTCTGAGTTTTAGTTTGCTGGTTTTTATATCAGACCTGGTTATTCCAGCTTTATGCAATATTTCTTAATGTTCTCACTCATAGTTGTCATAAGGAATATTGTGTAATTATTGTATTGAAGATTGGAACAGACTTCATTGATAAATCATTGTAAAGAAGCATATTGTAATTGCTGGTTTCAGTAGTACCGAATTAACCTTTAATTTCCAGCATATTTCATTTTGTAATTTCTACTCCCGCTGAGTAAGTGGTTGAGTATTTTACATTTCAGTTTTGCTTACTCTCGCTGAATAAGTGATTGAGTTTTTAGTTTAAATAATTGTAATAATTTCCCCCCTTTGAATAAGTAGTAGAGCGGAATTCATAGTTGGTTCACTGCCTACACTTTCATTTCCAACATTGTAATCTCAGTTTAGTTTATTGCTAACAATCCCATTGCACCGAATGCTCTCACCTCGCCCACATTGGGATCTTGGTGATCAGATAAGTGGAGCGTTCCCTTTCAGCTGTTTTTGATTATTGGGCTAACGTTAATGGGTGCAATGTTGGTGGTAATTTAAAAAAATAACTAAGGGGGATATTTCAGTGCCGCTATTGGAAAGTGGCATGAGAATTTGGGCATGAAATTGCCCCATCTTTCTTGCATATTCTGACCTGGTTGGTGGTGTTTGGGGTGAGATGTTGGATTTAGATCTTTGGAGGCGATGTTTGCCAGTTTTTGTGGAGTTCGATGATTCTCATGGTGCTTGCAGCTGCTGTTACAGTCATATCAGCAGCCTAACACACTCTATTACTTAATTCAGACCCACAATTTTTTGTTTGATATTGGTGGGCATTGTTTTGGAGTTATTTGAGGAGGTGAATCAGCCTATGTTTGTTAGAGCTGTGTTGGCCACGAGCTGATGGAGTTTTTTGGGTGATTTCCCTTGCTGTCGAGACTTGTTGTAGCATGTTACAGTTGATATCAGATCTGCAACCTTCCTTATTTTCATCTATCTGAGGTATACTACTTGTTTGGTTATTGTTTACATTGATTATCCTTGATTAATGGAGTGTTGCAGTAGTTTGTGTGAGTTGATTTGCAACTGATATAACATTGTAAACAATTGGATGGTAGTACCTTCAGTGGGTTTGGCTTTGCTCATTGATGTATGTACTTACCCTATTTAATAAGTGGAAAGTTTTTGAATTTACTCACCCCACTAAACAAGTGGAAGTTCGAATCTGCTCACTGCTTTGAATAAGTGGATTTTATAGCACAATTTATAATTGCATTGCATTGAATAATTGTGAAGTGCTTATTTTCATTGTATTGTACACTTTGTTGAATAATCAAGAAGTGTCTTTATTTTTAGTTGCATAGCACTTCGTTGAGTAAGTGGGTTTGGCCGACTTGTTGTCTAGTGCATATCTTTCAACTGTTGTAATTTATTTGGTGTGGTCCTTTCATGGTATGCTCCCACCTTACCCATCTCGACAATTAGGTGATTAGAAAGTGGCATTGGACATTTGCTTTGTATCTCAGTTTCAGTTAGCAAAATTTTCAAAAGAAAAATAAAAAATTAGGGGTGATTATTACAATGACGGAGCAGAAATTCAAGTGAGAGGTTAAGGAAATAATGCATTGTGGTATTGCAAATGCAACTCCAAGAGTTTTCTTAGCTGAGAGGATGGAAAGGTCATTTCACAAAGGACAAGTAGCTTGGGTAGCATAGTGTTTGGTGAGAACTATAGAATATTCTATAGGCGAGAAATTGTATCATGTTGATGTTTAGTCTATTTTGGATAAGCATATCAGTGATATACTGTAATGTCCCTCTTGTGATTTGCCCTAGAATTTGACCATTGATCACAAATTTTAAGAAATTAGGGTTAGGGGTTCGTTCTTACGAAATAAATCTCTTTAATGATGCAATTCTTGATTTGCATCTTGCAATCACCACATGAAGAATATATGCAAATATATCTATATGTGCTTACTTATTAGAGTTAGGCAATTATATCACATCAATAGATTATCAATAATGCAAGCATATTAGGATTTGTGAGAAGGGACATGATGGGTCTGCTTGAAGCTATTTCTTCACCAATTCTAAGGGGATTTCTACCACAATCCTTTTACTTGGCGGCTTGTATCTGTTTTCCCCATCAATGTCTCAACCCCCTAAAGAGACTTGTCATCTTGTGGAATTGAGTGGGGGTCATAAGTGGGTTACTTGGCTCTCTACGTGAGTGCCCTCTGGTCCTAGGAGCCATTTCGGTCAACGCTAGAACGACCTACTTACTTAGCCTTGTTTACCCCTTTTACTTACACCCGAAGCCCTTCCTACAAGGTGGGTTTCAGTCAATCAAGCATATCTCATAGTCTATCATAAGAACATATACTTAAATATTCTTTAATATCCTTAAGCAATATGTATACATATGTAAAACAATGATTGGCAGAATATATATATATATATATCTGATAATAATAATCTGTCGTGATGAAATGGACCGGTTTCCCTTGTGATCGCTGGTCTGTATGTTCTTCTCCTTCAATCGATCTGTCCTTAATATTCAGAATATATTGTTAGTTTAAATCAAATGCATAAGAATCTATTATCCATATTCATATTAAAGAAACGTAACTTATAAGGCTCAATAATTGTTGCAAGCATCATTATTGCATATCGTATATATATATATATATATATATGTAAACTTACTGTCCCTATATATTCTTGCAATAATATACTTATCTGGTTATGTCTGTTGCTTATTCATATTTCTGACTGATCCATATATCCACTCTTTCCTTCATAGATCTACTCGAACCTGTTCTTTGTTTCAGATTTCTTAGTGGTTCTTCTTTCATGATTATCTGCTGTTTTGCTCAGGAAATCTCCTATTTTTGTCCCTATACCCTACACATATCTATCCTTCAAATCTCCTTATCTGTCCTTCCTTTTCAATCTCCGTCAGTGGAGAAAAAGACAACTCTACTATATCCCTCTCTTGGTTAGGGACATGTCCTTTTGTTAAGGAAGACTGATTTTAACTAATCACAGCGAAGAATTAGTCCCACTTTTTTCTCTTACTAATCGCTCCATCATCAGTGTGAGATTGTTGATGGGTCTTATGTAATAGTGTCATTCTCTAAAATGTTATCGATGTATCCTTTAATTACTACTCTCACAATGTATTTATTTTATCGCCACTAATCCCTCATTTTAATGTTACTTGTCTTTGGAGCATTGAGATTATGGGTCGGCCAGAATGATGGTTTATATTTATCCATTAATGATCAAGGGAGTCGGTCGGGATTCAAGCCTTCTTGGGATGTCGGCCTGCCTTGATATAAATCTATGCCTTCACCACATTATTGTTTGGTTGATTAATATTCATTTGATAATTTTAATTATAATAATATTAAATCATGATATTAGAATATTATATTATGATAATAAAAGTTGCTAATATTTATTGTTATATTTTTTAATATGTATTTTATTTATCTATTTGTATTTCAATGCTGGGTTATTTGTGTATTTTAGTGTTGGAATTTCGGGGGCATGATATATACCTTTAGGATTACCATTGGATAAAGAGTTTCAGCATATTAAAGAGCTTGCGACAAGGTCCAAGCCTATCATCACTACTCTCTTCTACCATTGCCATAGACACAAGTAAGAGATAAGGCAGATAAGGAATTCATATACATGGGGTACATTTGGTTGACCTCTAGTTGTGTTGCATTTTCATTGGTTTTGGTGAAGGATGACACAATGAGGATGTGCATTGACTATTGGGCTGTCAATGAGAAGAAAATCAAGAATAGGTATCCCATTTTTAGGATTGATGAATTGATAGATGAGCTACATGAAGTGCTTTATTTTTCCAAGATTGATTTTTTCTTAGGGTATCATCAAATCAAGGTAAGAGAGTTATATGTATACAAGATGAATTTCAAATTTCATTATGGAGATTCTGAGTTTTTGGCCATGTTTTTTGGCCTGACAAATGCACCAATGACCTTCCAATCTTGCATGAAATAAGTATTCATAAATTAATTAAGAAAATTTGTACTAGTATTCTTTGATGATATTCTTATTTATATGAAGGTATGGGAGGATCGCTTAAGGCATCTTGATGAGGTACACTTGGCATTCTAGAACAATAATCTTTCTTTGCTAAGGAATCCAAATGTGATTTTGGAATGACAAAAATCGTATACTTGGGGCACATAATCAGTTCAAAGGGTGTTCAAATAGACCAATAGAAATTACAAGCAATTCTAGTATGGCCCCCTCCAAAGACATTGACTCATTTAGATTGTTTCTTTGGCCTTTGCAACTATTATAGAAGGTTTCTAAGTAGTTTCTCAAGGTTATCAAT
Organism: Sequoia sempervirens; assembly: GCA_007258455.2. Lineage (NCBI taxonomy): Eukaryota > Viridiplantae > Streptophyta > Pinopsida > Cupressales > Cupressaceae > Sequoia > Sequoia sempervirens. The sequence continues at coordinate 1,105 of VDFB02282567.1, read as the reverse complement.
ACTATTGATAGATTTAAAAATGAAGGGAGCCTTCTCATGGTCATAGTTAGCATGACGAGTTTTTGATAAGCTTAGAGTTAAAGAGTTCATGTATCATTTTGTCTATTCCCAAATTTTCACTTCCTTTTGTTTTACCATATGAAGCTTTAGTGGAGGGGATTAGAATGGTCTTAATGCAAAATGAGAATCCTATAGCATTTGAGAGTTAGAAGCTAAAAGGGTTAGAATAACGATTCTCTATTTGCGGCAAAGACATGTTGGCCATCAAGCACGTCTTGGCCAAAATTACGGGATATCTTTATGTGCAGTAGGTTTGTAGTCAAAACTCCTCACAATAGTCTTAGTTTTTTTTTCAATCAAAGGGTTTTGAATGGTAGACAACAAAAGTGGGTGATTAAATTTCAAGCTTATGATTTTGATATATATGTTTAGGTAAAAAATAATGTTGTACTTGACATGCTTTCTAGGGAACCTACTTTATGTTTTATTTCCATTTTTTTTGCTAATTTGAAGGCTAATATTATGGCTATGTATATTATAATACTTTTGCCACTTAGCTCCTTGATAGGATGGTGAAAGATGATAATGAAGAGATAAATATTTGATGCTATATTCAATCTCAATAGAAGCATATATACCAAAAAGAATTGAGTGGTTGAACAAGACAGGTTAACTGAAACAATTAACTGTATACCCACCGCTGCTAATCAACAATATAATATTATGCTAACATTCCCCCCCTTATTACATTGTTCTTACAAATGTACCCCCGAAACAATTCAAATTTTACCTTGCCAAGAGACTTGGTGAGTATATCAGCTATCTAGGAATCTGTTGGGTAGTATTGGAGTTGTATGTAGTGATGCAAGACTTGTTCACAAATGTAATGACATTCAACCTCAATATGCTTTGTTCTTTCATGAAAAACTGGATTCTTCACAATCTTCAACACCCCTTGATTGTCGCAATAAAGAATAGGTGACTTCTCAAAAATATCCGTGTCAGCCAGAATGTGACATAACCAAATTGCTTCACACATAGCTCCTTGTGCGGCACGATATTCAGCCTTGGTGGATGAAAGAGCAACAATGTAATGTCCCCTTAA
>VDFB02282566.1:0-62403 GCA_007258455.2 Sequoia sempervirens | reverse complement strand
CAAAGAACTCTTGGATATGGGCCACATTCGCACAAGCAAGAGCGCCTTCGCTTCAACAGTGGTGCTGGTCAAAAAGAAAGATGGTACAATGCGCATGTGTGTGGACTACTGTGCGTTGAATCAGAAGACCATTAAGAACCGGTATCCTATCCCTAGTATAGACAAGCTTATTGATGAGCTTCATCGAGCCATGTACTTTTCCAAAATTGATCTTCGGTCAGGGTATCATTAGATAAGAATGAGGGAGGCGGATATTGAAAAAACTGCCTTTAGATGTCATTTTGGGCATTTTGAATTCCTTGTCATGCAATCGGTTTGACAAATGCTCTTGCAACATTTCAGTCCTGCATGAACAAAATCTTTAGGCAATAGTTGAGGAAGTTCGTGCTCATTTTCTTCAACGATATCCTCATTTACACCAAGTCATGGGAAGAGCACCTCAAGCACTTGGAGGAAGTGCTTAGTATTTTTGAGGCAAAATGTTTGTTTGCAAAAGAATCAAAATGTGAGTTTGGGATGACAGAGCTGCTTTATCTTGGTCACATTATCAGCTCTAAGGGTGTCAAAGTTGATCCAGAGAAGATAAAATCTATCCTAGATTGGCCACCTCCAAAGAATGTGTCACATTTGAAGGGATTTTTGGGGTTGAGTGGCTTTTACAGAAGGTTTGTGAAGGGGTATTCTCAAATGGCAGGCCCCCTCATTGATCTTACAAAGTAATGAGCTTTCCTTTGGACGGATAAAGCACAAGGAATATTTGATAAATTTAAGCACATTATGAGCTCGTGTTCAGTGTTGGCTCTACCCGATTTCTGTAAGCCTTTTGAATTGCAGTGTGATGCTTCAGGAGGAGTTGGAGCTGTTGTCATGCAAGACAAACATCCTATTGCCTTCAAGAGCAGAAAATTGAGAGGAGCTGAAAGAACATATTCTATCTGTGTTAAGGAGATGCTTGCAATCATGCACACATTAGCCAAGTTCAAACAGTACTTGGTGGGAAGCAAGTTCGTGGTGAGGACTAATCATAACGGTTTTAAGCACTTCATGCATAAGAAAGATTTGAATGAAAGGCAACAGAAGTGGGTGAGTAAGCTTCAAGATTACAACTTTGACATTGAGTATGTTAGAGGAAGAAACAACATAGTGGCTGATGCTCTTTCCAGAAGAGCTCATTTGAACTCTTTGGTTGAGCTTACTGCAGATTGGAGGGAGCTAATTGCTGCTGATTATACAAAATATCAGTTTGCAACCAGCATTGTAGAAGGTCATTTGCAAGATGAAAGATACTAGTTGGTTGACAGATTGATTCAGTATAAGGGTAGAATCGTCTTGGTGCCAAAATCTAAGCTTAAGAAGAAGATTTTGCAGTCTTTTCATGAAATTCCTCTTGTTGGTCATCAGGGATATTTTAAGATTTACAAGCAGATCCGTGAAAGATTTTCATGGAAAAGGATGAAGGAAGAAGTGTTGCGCTACATAAGGGAGAGTCCAGCTTGTTAGATGAACAAGAATGAGCATTCTTTTCCAGTTGGTTTGTTGCAGCCTCTACCGATCCCTAATCAGAAATGGGAAAGTATTGCGATGGGTTTCATCACAGGGTTGCTAGAGGTGCAAGGGAGAGATTGCATTTATGTTGTGGTGGATAGATTGACCAAGTTTCTCACTTCTTTGCTATTACAAGTTTATTCACAACAACTCAAGTAGCTGAGTTGTTCTTTAGAGAAGTGTTACGTTTTCATGGATTGCCTCGAAATATTGTGAGTGATAGGGACAACAAGTTCCTCAGTACTTTTTGGTAGGAGATTTTCATATTGAGTGGAATAGTGCTCACTCCAAGCACTACTTATCACCCGCAAATAGATGGTCAATTAGAGATTGTGAACAAATAGTTGGAAGGCTACCTCAAAAATTATGTTTCAGGGCAGCAAAGAGCATGGGTGAAATGGCTTCATTTGGGAGAGTATTGTTATAACTCTTCCTATCACATGTCAATTAAGATGTCTCATTTTGTGGCTCTCTATGGTTATGAAGCTCCTAGCTTCGTAGATTTGGTGTTTGGTGATAGTAGAGCTCCTCAAGCGAAGGATATGTTGCGGCAAAGTCAAGACATCTTGAGATCATTGAAGGATAACCTCCACCATGCTCAGAACCAGCAGAAGATGTACGCTGACCAACAACGTGTTGAATGTTCATTTGAAGTAGGAGATATGGTTTATTTGAGGCTTCAACCCTATAGACAGTCTTCTCTTGAGAAGAGTGGTTGAGAAAAGCTCAAGCCACGTTTCTATGGACCATACAGAGTCATCAAGAGGATTGGTGAAGTGGCGTATGAGTTGGAGCTTCCAGCTAGTAGCAAGGTGCACAATGTTTTTCATGTGTCACGCCTCAAGAAGGCGCTTGGGCACAATGTGGTTGCTACTTCAGAGTTGCCTCCATTGGACAGAGAAGGATAGTTGGTGTTGATTCCTGAGGAGATCATTGATACTAGAGAGCGCTCTTTGAGGAGAAGAACAATCAAAGAGTACTTTGTGAAATGGAGCAACTTTCCATTTGAGGATGCAATGTGGGAAGGTGAACAAATTTTGCAGCATCTAGACTTGCGGTTGCTTGAGGACAAGCAATCTCGAGGAGGCCAGACTGTAATGTTCCCTTCTCAGTAGTAAGCAATGTTGTGGCCCGTCAGCCTATTCCGGAGGCCCGTAGGCTTGTCGGAGGTAAAATTAGGATTTCCAGTTGTTTGGAGGTTTTTGGCTTTCTCAGGGGTTTGCATGTTGGAGTTTTGGAATTTGGTTTGTGGATCCTTTCTGGGTTTTTTGAGGGGTTCGCAATGATATGACATGCAAATGCAATGGGCAAATTTTTGAATTTACTATTTTTAGTAAGTTCCATTTCTAGCAGTGCTCAGGTTGGCAGCAGTTCAATGTGCTCTTCTATTTCTGGAAAGGCAGCGAGTATATTTGGTTTTGGTTTTTGAGGTGCATTTTGGAGAAATGAATTATTTTAAGTCATTAATGTTATATTTTGATATTGGCCCCTTTGGCCTAGTGTTATGACTTAAAGATGTTTTAAAATGTGGCCTTTGATGGTGGACGCCTCATTAAGAGGTAATTTTAATATTTCTAAGGTTAATATCCTCTCTTGGGATTTGGATGCCTAAATGAAGGGGAGATTAATGTTTTAAAAAAATTAAAATATTTCAATAAGGCTTGGGTGTCCCTTTTGGAGGAAAATGATGGAAGCTGAAGAGTCACCTCAAGTTCTATATAACCAGGTCTTTGCTCATTCTTTTGGTATCCATTGCTTATCATATCGAATTGCTTCCGAATTGGTTTTAGGTTTATGGCTTCGAGGAATGCATACCTCCTAGCAAGCATTTAGTTCCATGTTTGAAAGATAACAGCTAGCTGAATAGATACTGCTTCTCATTCAGAGATTGCAGATTGAGCATCATTGTTGAAGTTTTTGATGATTTTATCGGTTTACAGGTTGCTGGTTTGGATATGGCTGTAGGTGAATTTCATTCATAAGCCATTGTATGAATTTAATATCATTCTAGGTGTTTGCTCCATATGTTCCTATGGCCTAGGTGCCTCATTGTGCAAATTTGCAAATTTTATAAGTGAGTGGTCGATTTTTGAGACAAGGTGAACCTCCCTCATAGGCCGTACCTTGCCTTTGCTGCTTTGGTTTCCTTGGTGGGTAATTTTGGTGTTGCTTGTGCTTTGTCTATTGATGTTTCTTGGTTGCCTAGCATTTGAGAAGGTGTGCTTTCAGTTTTGTTTCATTTGGTGAAGTGTGGTTTAAGCTTCGAGCATTTTGGTGTGATCATAGCTTGCTGGTCTGAGTTTTAGTTTGCTGGTTTTTATATCAGACCTGGTTATTCCAGCTTTATGCAATATTTCTTAATGTTCTCACTCATAGTTGTCATAAGGAATATTGTGTAATTATTGTATTGAAGATTGGAACAGACTTCATTGATAAATCATTGTAAAGAAGCATATTGTAATTGCTGGTTTCAGTAGTACCGAATTAACCTTTAATTTCCAGCATATTTCATTTTGTAATTTCTACTCCCGCTGAGTAAGTGGTTGAGTATTTTACATTTCAGTTTTGCTTACTCTCGCTGAATAAGTGATTGAGTTTTTAGTTTAAATAATTGTAATAATTTCCCCCCTTTGAATAAGTAGTAGAGCGGAATTCATAGTTGGTTCACTGCCTACACTTTCATTTCCAACATTGTAATCTCAGTTTAGTTTATTGCTAACAATCCCATTGCACCGAATGCTCTCACCTCGCCCACATTGGGATCTTGGTGATCAGATAAGTGGAGCGTTCCCTTTCAGCTGTTTTTGATTATTGGGCTAACGTTAATGGGTGCAATGTTGGTGGTAATTTAAAAAAATAACTAAGGGGGATATTTCAGTGCCGCTATTGGAAAGTGGCATGAGAATTTGGGCATGAAATTGCCCCATCTTTCTTGCATATTCTGACCTGGTTGGTGGTGTTTGGGGTGAGATGTTGGATTTAGATCTTTGGAGGCGATGTTTGCCAGTTTTTGTGGAGTTCGATGATTCTCATGGTGCTTGCAGCTGCTGTTACAGTCATATCAGCAGCCTAACACACTCTATTACTTAATTCAGACCCACAATTTTTTGTTTGATATTGGTGGGCATTGTTTTGGAGTTATTTGAGGAGGTGAATCAGCCTATGTTTGTTAGAGCTGTGTTGGCCACGAGCTGATGGAGTTTTTTGGGTGATTTCCCTTGCTGTCGAGACTTGTTGTAGCATGTTACAGTTGATATCAGATCTGCAACCTTCCTTATTTTCATCTATCTGAGGTATACTACTTGTTTGGTTATTGTTTACATTGATTATCCTTGATTAATGGAGTGTTGCAGTAGTTTGTGTGAGTTGATTTGCAACTGATATAACATTGTAAACAATTGGATGGTAGTACCTTCAGTGGGTTTGGCTTTGCTCATTGATGTATGTACTTACCCTATTTAATAAGTGGAAAGTTTTTGAATTTACTCACCCCACTAAACAAGTGGAAGTTCGAATCTGCTCACTGCTTTGAATAAGTGGATTTTATAGCACAATTTATAATTGCATTGCATTGAATAATTGTGAAGTGCTTATTTTCATTGTATTGTACACTTTGTTGAATAATCAAGAAGTGTCTTTATTTTTAGTTGCATAGCACTTCGTTGAGTAAGTGGGTTTGGCCGACTTGTTGTCTAGTGCATATCTTTCAACTGTTGTAATTTATTTGGTGTGGTCCTTTCATGGTATGCTCCCACCTTACCCATCTCGACAATTAGGTGATTAGAAAGTGGCATTGGACATTTGCTTTGTATCTCAGTTTCAGTTAGCAAAATTTTCAAAAGAAAAATAAAAAATTAGGGGTGATTATTACAATGACGGAGCAGAAATTCAAGTGAGAGGTTAAGGAAATAATGCATTGTGGTATTGCAAATGCAACTCCAAGAGTTTTCTTAGCTGAGAGGATGGAAAGGTCATTTCACAAAGGACAAGTAGCTTGGGTAGCATAGTGTTTGGTGAGAACTATAGAATATTCTATAGGCGAGAAATTGTATCATGTTGATGTTTAGTCTATTTTGGATAAGCATATCAGTGATATACTGTAATGTCCCTCTTGTGATTTGCCCTAGAATTTGACCATTGATCACAAATTTTAAGAAATTAGGGTTAGGGGTTCGTTCTTACGAAATAAATCTCTTTAATGATGCAATTCTTGATTTGCATCTTGCAATCACCACATGAAGAATATATGCAAATATATCTATATGTGCTTACTTATTAGAGTTAGGCAATTATATCACATCAATAGATTATCAATAATGCAAGCATATTAGGATTTGTGAGAAGGGACATGATGGGTCTGCTTGAAGCTATTTCTTCACCAATTCTAAGGGGATTTCTACCACAATCCTTTTACTTGGCGGCTTGTATCTGTTTTCCCCATCAATGTCTCAACCCCCTAAAGAGACTTGTCATCTTGTGGAATTGAGTGGGGGTCATAAGTGGGTTACTTGGCTCTCTACGTGAGTGCCCTCTGGTCCTAGGAGCCATTTCGGTCAACGCTAGAACGACCTACTTACTTAGCCTTGTTTACCCCTTTTACTTACACCTGAAGCCCTTCCTACAAGGTGGGTTTCAGTCAATCAAGCATATCTCATAGTCTATCATAAGAACATATACTTAAATATTCTTTAATATCCTTAAGCAATATGTATACATATGTAAAACAATGATTGGCAGAATATATATATATATATCTGATAATAATAATCTGTCGTGATGAAATGGACCGGTTTCCCTTGTGATCGCTGGTCTGTATGTTCTTCTCCTTCAATCGATCTGTCCTTAATATTCAGAATATATTGTTAGTTTAAATCAAATGCATAAGAATCTATTATCCATATTCATATTAAAGAAACGTAACTTATAAGGCTCAATAATTGTTGCAAGCATCATTATTGCATATCGTATATATATATATATATATATATGTAAACTTACTGTCCCTATATATTCTTGCAATAATATACTTATCTGGTTATGTCTGTTGCTTATTCATATTTCTGACTGATCCATATATCCACTCTTTCCTTCATAGATCTACTCGAACCTGTTCTTTGTTTCAGATTTCTTAGTGGTTCTAATTTCATGATTATCTGCTGTTTTGCTCAGGAAATCTCCTATTTTTGTCGCTATACCCTACACATATCTATCCTTCAAATCTCCTTATCTGTCCTTCCTTTTCAATCTCCGTCAGTGGAGAAAAAGACAACTCTACTATATCCCTCTCTTGGTTAGGGACATGTCCTTTTGTTAAGGAAGACTGATTTTAACTAATCACAGCGAAGAATTAGTCCCACTTTTTTCTCTTACTAATCGCTCCATCATCAGTGTGAGATTGTTGATGGGTCTTATGTAATAGTGTCATTCTCTAAAATGTTATCGATGTATCCTTTAATTACTACTCTCACAATGTATTTATTTTATCGCCACTAATCCCTCATTTTAATGTTACTTGTCTTTGGAGCATTGAGATTATGGGTCGGCCAGAATGATGGTTTATATTTATCCATTAATGATCAAGGGAGTCGGTCGGGATTCAAGCCTTCTTGGGATGTCGGCCTGCCTTGATATAAATCTATGCCTTCACCACATTATTGTTTGGTTGATTAATATTCATTTGATAATTTTAATTATAATAATATTAAATCATGATATTAGAATATTATATTATGATAATAAAAGTTGCTAATATTTATTGTTATATTTTTTAATATGTATTTTATTTATCTATTTGTATTTCAATGCTGGGTTATTTGTGTATTTTAGTGTTGGAATTTCGGGGGCATGATATATACCTTTAGGATTACCATTGGATAAAGAGTTTCAGCATATTAAAGAGCTTGCGACAAGGTCCAAGCCTATCATCACTACTCTCTTCTACCATTGCCATAGACACAAGTAAGAGATAAGGCAGATAAGGAATTCATATACATGGGGTACATTTGGTTGACCTCTAGTTGTGTTGCATTTTCATTGGTTTTGGTGAAGGATGACACAATGAGGATGTGCATTGACTATTGGGCTGTCAATGAGAAGAAAATCAAGAATAGGTATCCCATTTTTAGGATTGATGAATTGATAGATGAGCTACATGAAGTGCTTTATTTTTCCAAGATTGATTTTTTCTTAGGGTATCATCAAATCAAGGTAAGAGAGTTATATGTATACAAGATGAATTTCAAATTTCATTATGGAGATTCTGAGTTTTTGGCCATGTTTTTTGGCCTGACAAATGCACCAATGACCTTCCAATCTTGCATGAAATAAGTATTCATAAATTAATTAAGAAAATTTTTACTAGTATTCTTTGATGATATTCTTATTTATATGAAGGTATGGGAGGATCGCTTAAGGCATCTTGATGAGGTACACTTGGCATTCTAGAACAATGATCTTTCTTTGCTAAGGAATCCAAATGTGATTTTGGAATGACAAAAATCGTATACTTGGGGCACATAATCAGTTCAAAGGGTGTTCAAATAGACCAATAGAAATTACAAGCAATTCTAGTATGGCCCCCTCCAAAGACATTGACTCATTTAGATTGTTTCTTTGGCCTTTGCAACTATTATAGAAGGTTTCTAAGTAGTTTCTCAAGGTTATCAATACTATTGATAGATTTAAAAATGAAGGGAGCCTTCTCATGGTCATAGTTAGCATGACGAGTTTTTGATAAGCTTAGAGTTAAAGAGTTCATGTATCATTTTGTCTATTCCCAAATTTTCACTTCCTTTTGTTTTACCATATGAAGCTTTAGTGGAGGGGATTAGAGTGGTCTTAATGCAAAATGAGAATCCTATAGCATTTGAGAGTTAGAAGCTAAAAGGGTTAGAATAATGATTCTCTATTTGCAGCAAAGACATGTTGGCCATCAAGCACGTCTTGGCCAAAATTACGGGATATCTTTATGTGCAGTAGGTTTGTAGTCAAAACTGCTCACAATAGTCTTAGTTTTTTTTTCAATCAAAGGGTTTTGAATGGTAGACAACAAAAGTGGGTGATTAAATTTCAAGCTTATGATTTTGATATATATGTTTAGGTAAAAAATAATGTTGTACTTGACATGCTTTCTAGGGAACCTACTTTATGTTTTATTTCCATTTTTTTTGCTAATTTGAAGGCTAATATTATGGCTATGTATATTATAATACTTTTGCCACTTAGCTCCTTGATAGGATGGTGAAAGATGATAATGAAGAGATAAATATTTGATGCTATATTCAATCTCAATAGAAGCATATATACCAAAAAGAATTGAGTGGTTGAACAAGACAGGTTAACTGAAACAATTAACTGTATACCCACCGCTGCTAATCAACAATATAATATTATGCTAACATTCCCCCCCTTATTACATTGTTCTTACAAATGTACCCCCGAAACAATTCAAATTTTACCTTGCCAAGAGACTTGGTGAGTATATCAGCTATCTAAGAATCTGTTGGGTAGTATTGGAGTTGAATGTAGTGATGCAAGACTTGTTCACAAATGTAATGACATTCAACCTCAATATGCTTTGTTCTTTCATGAAAAACTGGATTCTTCACAATCTTCAACACCCCTTGATTGTCGCAATAAAGAATAGGTGACTTCTCAAAAATATCCGTGTCAGCCAGAATGTGACATAACCAAATTGCTTCACACATAGCTCCTTGTGCGGCACGATATTCAGCCTTGGTGGATGAAAGAGCAACAATGCAATGTCCCCTTAATAGTGACATCAAAATGCTCAAATTAAATTTTTGATTTTTAAGATTGTTTGATAAAGATCAATAAAAGATTGATGGAATAAGATAAATGAAATGCATTATTATCAACTAGTGCATAACTAACATGATCTGATATTACTCTTGATCGGAATAGATCTTCACCTCATTCCTTTTCCTAACCTCGTCGGATGGTAGATTTACTGTGCGAAGGGCGCGTGCACCATCTCGAGTTGGACACCCTCAAGGATTGGTTACCCGTCTTGGGCTCCTTCCAACATTGGGTGGATTTACCCGCCTTTCCCTTACACACACTCCCTATCCTTATCGAGTGTTAGCGAAAGGGGATTGGGGTCCGAAGACTATTCTTCAAGGTAATAGTAAAGTCATAATAGCATTCACTTATCTTATTGAATTCACAAATCATCTCAGATGAGAACATTCACTGATATTGATTCTAAAAAGATATAAGTTAGTTACTACACTATAACCCACTATTAGAGGAACTGGAATTTGATTATATAAACCTCAATGTTATATCAATTGGTTGAGGGTACTTACCTCTGATTGACGTACTCACTGGACCTCTTTCAGACATATTTCCCTGAGCCCGATCTTGATGCGATGATGTATCTTCCTAAGATTGAATTGTTCTTGTTTCTTTGCACTCAAAAGATATCATTAGTGTAACTCAACAACTAAGAACCTATCATCCGTAATTATATTAAGCATCATAATTATTTATAAGGCTCAATACTTGCTGCAAGCACCATTATCTAGATAAGTACATTCTAAATAACTCAATTTATATATATCTTTATTTCTATATGAATATGTGTACATGTATTCTATTCTAATATCATTATATAGGTAGTGCATATGTATTCTTCCCCATATCATTGTTCATATATATATATATATTACTCGTATCGTATATTTCATAATCAAACTTATCTATATCTGTATATAAATAGTCATCATAATCTATATATCTGAATATATATATACTTATTACATATTATCATAAATTAGAATGTGATTATATACTATTTATATTCTTATGTGTAAATTGTATTTTGCCATATTGTAATTTAATCTCATGATATATATATATATATTAATCTTGACTATCTATATTCCTAATGTATTGTCCTGCGTTTTAGGTGACCTTTGTTTGTCGGTGAGCCTATTATTTCCCGATCCCTGTAGGCTGAAGTGTCTTGAGGATCACAGTGATTACTCGGTGTTTGGTAGCTCGTATTGCAGTTGTTTCGGGTTGGGCCTTGGCGAGAATCTTCCGAGTGCTTTTCAGGAACTTTCTATTTTGAAAGTTAGGTGGCGGAAGGCTGCTATTTTGGGTAGGGCACTGGTTCAACCTTTCAGCTCAGAATCGACCCAGTTCCTCAGTTTGGCAGTCAGACGGAGAAATATTGGAATATTTAATGATTTATTAAATATTTAATATTTTGACTTTATATTAAAGTCACTTTATTGAAATATTTAAATATTTAATTAATTTGGCCTATTATAAAGTATTTATTATACTTTATAATAAAGTATTAAATTTTGATTTAATGAATATTTATTATTCATTAAAATAGGCGCCATTTAATTATTAAAATTTCTCCTAAGTGTAAAGGCGAATTAAATCATTTATTTAAATGATTTATTAAAAAGGAGATTGGGTCGAATTTCTTCAAGGCAATATATACCTTCTCAAGGCAAAATCGAACTATCTTGATTATTATTCAATTTTGTCTTTCGTGCTCTGAGCATTGGAGTTTGCAAACCCTAGGGTTTCTGGCAGACGATCGTTTCTGAAGAACGGAAACTCTTCAGAGATCAGGCAGACTGAGGCTGTGCAATACCAGCTGAAGCTTGCACTTGGTGATTTCATACAGAGGTCACAGACTGAGCTTATCTATTGATTTTAGCAGAGATTCACAGAGAACTTCATCTGGCAGTAGAGACGTCTTTTTCAGAGATCATTCTTTTGAGACTTGGCACATTTCCCAAGGGCCGTACTTCATTTATTACTGCTGCTGTCAGGCCGTACCAGCAAGGGCCGTACATTTTCATCAGAGAAAATCCTTCAAGTTTTGATCACCAGTCTTTTGGCAGAAGGGGCGCCTAAGGTTATAGAAGATATTCCTCTGTTTCTGAGTCTGGATACTGAGTATTTGGAGTTGGCCGTACTATTGCACAATTCCCAAGGCGGCTGCAAGGAAGTCAGGTTTTTATCATAATAAATCTGTATTTCATTTATTTGTTGTTCTTTACACTTGTAAACCATCTGGAAAAGAAATATAGTGAAGCGCCTACCTTTATTGATCAAGTTCTTAGCGTATTGGATGTTCTAGAATTTTATTTGAATTTTCCAAGCATTATTTAGTTAAATCGCAGCTTTCAGCATTTTGTCAAAAACCCTCAAAATCACAAAAAACAGAAAATTGCAAAAAACACAAAAATATCGGTTAGGGTTTCAATTTGAGAACCACCAGGGTTCTGACATGTATTATCAATCCTTAATTGTATATTCATCAATTATAAATATATTTAAATATATTTGTCCCACACAATATATTAAAATATATTTATAAAGCATCAATTGTTATTACATATTTGTTAATCAGCAAGAACTGAAATTCACATCTGTAGTTAACAATTCTTATTTTTGTATGTATATAAATAAGTTGTCCACCCTTATTTATCATGTAATAGCACTTACCTTGCTGTATCGAGCAGCAGAGATATCTGCCTTTCTTTCTTCTCTCTCCAGCTACGAATGTTGATGTTTTCTTCCATCCCATATTTAAAATTTATAAAATGCTTACCACTGCTGGGCCTGTAGATATTTCCTCTTCTTCACCTGCCACGATGATTTGTTCCTTTCTGAATCTTGTCAGAATATATTTTGACTTTTATTCCTTCTAACCACCCTTTTATGTATCCCCCAGTCCCTTAGCCAGCGATCCACTTAAATATCTACCAACCGTTGCCTTGGAGGAAATGTATCATGAAGCATCGCCACCTTTAAGGGAAACGCTGCCTTTAGGGAGCCTTTGTCTTAAGCATGATCGAAGCCTTTATGCTAGGGACTTGCTCATTATTTAATATGATCAGCCATTATAATTGTAATTTAGATTATTGTTGTTTTATATTTAGTATAATATTTATAGTATTATATTGCTTATTTATTCTATTTATTTATTTGGTGTTTTATTTAAATTCTGATTTATATTATTATATTTTGTATTTTATATTTGTAATTTATTTCTAATATAATTTGTGTATTATATTTTGAATATTATATTATCCAATATATTTATAATCGTAATTATAATATTATTTTATGTTTATATTTTATATTGATTTTTATATACTTTAATATCTATTATATCATTACAATATTTATGACGTTATTTATTCATAATTATAATATTGTCTTTGACAATTATAATTATGTAATATCAAATGGTTAACTATTTTAATTATGCTTCTTTGTTATCAAAGTGTCACTATTTCAGGGACATGACAAACAACGGTTTGATTGTTACTAATCCAGGAAATAGGCTCGGATCCAAGATGAAAATATATCCTGTGGTTGACTTTTTGTCATCAAGAGATCCAACATAGTCCGAGTTGACATATTCTTGCAAGAAAAACTGAAAGTTATTGTATTTCAGACCATAATCAAGTGTGCCTCAGACATATCGTAAAACATGCTTTAGTTGCAACACAATGACATTGCTTCAGCTCCTGCATAAATCTAGAAAGATAGCTGACAGCAAAGCATAAATCTGGTTTGGTATAAGTAAAGTAAATGAGACTCCCACCCGGCTGCTAGTAGAGAAAGTTGCAAACCTTTCTCCATTGGGGTGGACACAGGTTTACAATCAGACATTTTGAACTTTTCTAGGAGTGTCTTGGCATATATCATCTGTGAAATAAAGATGTGATGCTTTGTTTGCCATATCTCCAAGCAAAGGCAATAGTGAAGTAGCCCCATGTTTGTCATATAGAAGGATCTATTCAGGTCATTTTTTGCATCATCAATGAGATTATCTGAGCTTCTTATGATCACAAGATCATCCACATACAAAACAAGAATGACAATCTCTGTGTCTACCTTTGTAATATATAAATTTGTATCTGAGGGGCTACCAGTAAGACCATGTTGCAAGAGGTGACCATCTATTTTAATATACCATGCCCTGGGGGCTTGTTTAATCCCATAAAGTGACTTAATGAGATAACATACCTTTTGAGGATGATTTTTATCAATGGAGCCTTCTGGTTGGGTCATGTAAACTTCTTCTAGATCACCATTTAGGAAAGCACTCTTGACATCCATTTGATGAAGCTTCCATCCTTTTTGTGCTTGCAGTGCACAAACAACTTAGATTGTTTTGAGCTTCATAGTGGGTGCAAAGGTCTCCTCATAATCAATACCCTCCTATTGAGAATATCACTTTGCAAAAAGTCGTGCTTTATATTTGTCAATGGATCCATCCGCTTTGTATTTTGTTTTGAAAAACCATTTGCAACCTATGGGTTTCTTTCCTGCAAGAAAATCAACAAGTTCCCATGTCTAATTTTTTATCAAAGAATCATACTCAATATCCACGGCCTTCTTCCAATGTGGCTGACTGAGTGGCTCTCAAACTGTATTGGGTTCAATGCTATCAACAACCGAACTCATTAATGCAAGATTCACCTCATTTCTCGCCTATCTCCTTGTTTTGACTCCTAATGAGGGATCTGGAAGACAATCTAGATGAGAGTCCCTGGTGGTGGTTTGGATCCATTTCAGACATTGATGTTGTGAATGATGTGGAGAATGGTGTTCTAAACGACAAAGATCAACAAACAACTCGTTGTAGCTCATCTTCTTTTTGAGGGGAATATTTATTCTCATTATTTGATGGTCAAAACAATCTATGAGAGATCGTTGTGTCTTCCTTTTTTGTCATGAAGTCAAATGATGACTAATCACATACAGCATCTCGACTCTCATAAATCTTCTGTCTCAAGATCCACGAGACGATAAGCTTTGGAAGTTGTATTGTAGCCCAAAAAGATGCACTGGAGTGTCTTGGAATCAATCTTCTTCCTCTTGGTATTTGGGACATGCATATATGTAGTACATCCAAATACTCGAAGATAAGAAATTGAAGGCTTAGAACCACTCCATACCTCTTTTGGTGTCTTGTCTTGTAGTATCTTTGTAGGAGCCCTGTTGAGAATATATAGTTGTCGGAATTGTTTCTGCCCAAAATCGATCCTCCAATTGAGCTGAAGAAAGCATGCACTAAGCCATCTCCATGATAGTGCGATTACGACGTTCTGCAATGCCATTCTGCTATGGTGTATAAGGGGTAGTCAAATGTTGTTTGATGCCATGACACTAAGAATTCCAAGAATTCCTTGGATGTGAATTCCCCCCCTCGATCTGAGCGGAGGAGAAGAAGAGACTTGCTTGTCTCTCATACAATTTGCTAGTAAAATTTTTGAAATTGAGAAAAGGCTTCACTCTTCTTTGTGAGAAAGTATACCCAGGTCTTATGAGAGAAATCATCCACGAAGAACTGAAAGTATTTGCAACCTTGAAAGGAAGAAGGAAAAGGTCTAAACAGATCGGTGTGCACAACCTCAAGATGGTCCTTGACATGAAAGGTACTCGTCTCGAACAAATCTTGATGTTGTTTTCCTATAAGACATCTAGGGCATAAAGGCAAAGAATGAGAAAGATGAGGGAGTCCTCTTACCATCTCCTTAGAGCTAAGTTGATAGAGGAAGCTGATTGAGAGATGCCCATATCGGTAATGCCAAAGAATAGTTGATTCAGTCGTAGAGGTAGATAAAGAAATTGAAGAGGATGAAATGACATCTAGGGAAAATAATCGATCCTTCATAAAGCTTTGGCAAGTATCATACCATCTCTAGATAGACAAAATTTGATGCCATCCTTAACCTGAAACTTTTCCTTAAGCTCGTGATTTAAAAGTTGATTGATAGACAAGAGGTTGGATGTCAAACTTGAAACTTAGAGCATGTTTGTGAGAGTATAGCTTCTTGTCACGAGAGGAATGGTGTCTGTGCCAATTCCTTTTGCAACATACTCCTTATTATCTACAATCCTAACCTAATCTCTAGTGGGTTCATTAGTCAGTGTGTCAAAAAGCTTTCTATTTCCTGTCATATGCTTACTGGTCCTAGAGTCAGTCAACCAAACATCCCTTGAAGGATGCAAAGTTTGAGAAGCAAAACAAAATTGTAATTGATCCTACAATTGGCAGTGTCTGATATGCCCTCATTAGTTGTACCATCATGTTGGGCTGCAATATGTCCTGTTTCCTTCCATCGTCGAGGATGTCACTTGGAGTGAAAATCACCTCCACTAGATGTGCCTTCTTGATTAGAACTTCCTTGATTCAAGCCATTATACCAACAATGATTAGTTCCATGTGTGTGAGTACTACAAATGTAACATTATCAATTTTCTTGTTGAGGCTTATGTAGCTGTTGTGGTGAATTATGGGGTTACTTGTGTGGTTGTCCTTTTTGAAACCTCTAACCATGTTGTTGTCTCAATATCTGTACTTTTTCATCAAACTCATCATGTATCGATTAGATGGCCTCTTCCTATTTAAGAAAATTCACCAATTCTTCAAATGACACCTTTAACTTTGTGATGTTCAACGTCATGACAAATGTCTAGAACTAGGAAGGAAGAGCACACAAAGTGATTGGAACAAGCAATTTGTCCTCCACCTTTTCTCCAAGGGCAACAAGCTTTGCTTGGAGTTCTAATACACGACATAAGAATTCCTCTACTTTCTCACCAGCTTGCGTATTAAGTGTATGAAGGTTGGACTAGAGATTGAGGATATTGGTCTGATTATTTTCCTCTTAGATGGTGGATAGAGTGTCCCAGGCCGCTTTTGATGTTGTTGCACCCCAAACATGTTGTTGAACCTCGTCAGAAATGTGGAGGGTGATTGACATCCAAGATTTCGCATCGGCTTTGTTGAACTTTTTTCCGCTCATCCGCATCGGCTTTGTTGAACTTTTTTCCGCTCATCCGCATCAGTTGGACAGTGTGTTGGACCAGTAATGATTCCCCATAGTTCTTTAAAATGAAGAATCATGCGTATCATCCTCTTCCATGCAGCATAGTTGGGCCCCTTGAGGAGTTGAGCATCAAAAAGAAGCAACTTTGGTGCAAACGTGATGACACCACAAAACAGTAAAACAAATTTTATTTTATTTTCTCAATTTTTTTGTTTTATTTAGGGTGACATACTCTAATGTTTGCATTTCCAACTTGCCACTCGGGCATTAATTTAGAAAAAATATATGTAAAAAGGTAAATATTAAATAATTAAATTATATTGTTATTATAAAGTGATGCTGAGTAAATATTTAAAAGTGCCTCTTTCTCAACTTGAGTGAATTCCATTTGCAGACAACATGCAGCTGGGTACGACTGTTCTTTAAGGGAGATGATCATATCCCCTACTTTTGAACTTGCATTGCAACAACCTCCATCGAATTGTATTGTCCATGACCTTGTATCCTCTGTCAGTCTCTTTTCAGAACAAGCAATGTTGTGGTCTTCAGTTTCTATCTCTGACAGAGTCACATAATTACCAGGACCCGTTTCAGGGTTTTCTTTTGCTAGAATGGATGACTTGAGTAATGTGGGTTGAATCACAGCCTACTTCTTTACAACCTTGAGAATTTGATCTAGTTGCTTTGGATGATCCTGAAGATATTCCAGTTGAGAGATTTGTAACTTTGTTGTACCCAAAACCAAAAATTTTGCTTCACTAAGGCATTTTGCTTAATTGAGTCTTATCTTGTTAAAGTGTTGTCAAATGGTCGTTTTTGGGGTTTTCAAATATGGAGTTGGTGTCAGTACTATGTCAGTCTGTTACTGAAGAGATTTAAGAAAATGAAAATCTGAACGAAAAACATCAAAATTTTCTATCTCTGGAGAAGGGAGCACATTCTGAAATGGGCGCCCTATCTTTTAGGGGTCCAGATCCTGTTTTTAGGGTTTGTCACCTCCAGCAGACATTTGTCCAGCATCACGTCAGCTTCGCAATGAGCTATCAAGCCTGTCAAACGGACCTGTTTTGTTCGAGTTATGGAAGATACAACGCAAAACGAGGCGAAAGCGAAAATTGGCTAACACTGAAGCAAAAGAGCAACTTTTGAGAAAGGCGCCCAAGCTTTTCAGACCTTTAATGCTTCCTTTCTGATGATTTCAGATATTCAATGTGTCTATGTTACGTTCAGCTTTCCGTTGCCTATCTCCGTCAGTTCGTGAGATGCCTCAGCAGCTTGCAGTCGAGGTTTTTGTGATATTCTAGCCAGTTCTTGAAATGGCCAAGTCTGCAGGATAAAGAAAAACGGCACGAGAAAAAGCTAGTTTTCACCCGCAGATGATGTTTTTAGGGAGATGTGCCTTCGGTATTTGTGCAAAATGATGTCGACTACCCAGCGATGAACACAGTTCGATCCACGAAAGGATTAAGAAAATGAAAGTTATGAAGGATTTTGTTTTTCCCTTCGTACGAAATACAGAAGTTGAAATTTGACCAAGTCTGAGAAAAAGCGCAGCTTTTGAAAAAGGCGCTTGGATTTTTGAGCCTTCAGATGTCAGTTTTATGGTTTGCAGTCTCAAGATACCTTTTGATCAGTTTTTACTTCGCTCTGCAATGCACCTGTCAGCCAGCCAATCGAAGAAGTCAGTCAACCAGTGTCAGAGGATGAACAGAGGTGTCCGGCGGGTTTTGCTTAAATTTTTCATGAAATTTGGCTAAGTCACGAATTAACGAGAGTTCAAAGGAATTTGTTCCAGTGAGTTGAATGGGCATGGCAGGTCCCGGCCCCGAGTTAGGCGAAACTTGTTCACGGGTTGTCATCTTCAGTTCATATATTGGCATGTGGAGTGATCTTTCAGTTTGCATGTCGAGTTAACTAGTTTGCATGTTCAGTTAACTAGCTTGCATGTCAAGTTAACTTGATTGCATGTCCACTTAACTGAAGACTATCAGTAAATGTCAACTGGAGTTCACATGCATGGCGAATTTGGTTGCAATTGTGAAGTTTTAGTGAAGATGGCGCTTCATCAAATGTCAACTGAAGTTCAAAAGGGACGAATTGAAGCATGAAGCATTATTTTGTGAAGCATGAAGCATTTTTAGTGAAGTATGGCGAATTTGAAGTTGTTAACTTCACTCATCAAAAGGGTCACTATATTTAGTGTTTGAAAAGTGAAGCATGAATTGGTGAAGATGGCGCACTTTTCAAGGGAATGGCAACTTTAGTTCTAAAAGGGTTGCTATATTTAAATTATATTTGATTAAAGCACATGAAGTTGGCGCATTCTTGAAAGCTAACTGAAGTTCCAAAAGGCTAGCTATTTTTAGCATATTTATTGCATGAAGATGGCGAATTTCTCTTTGCAATCAACATTGTTAACTAAAGTTTTCAAAAGGGCACGCCTTAGGTTAAATTTGATGAATCCAAAGCAAGGTTGAAGATGGCGAACTTGATAAGATGGTTAACTGAAGCTAAAGTCGCATGGTTGAGTTGAACTGAAGACTTGAAAGGAAAACCCTAATGCATAACCACTTATTGAGCTTGTTTGAGTTTCAGTTAACTATAATAAGGACCAATGAGAAGCCAAGCGCCATTTTTAAGCATGCTTTATTTAGTGCGAATTTTCTATGATGAAATTCTATATATTTCAAGAATGGCGTCCATTATTACATCATCTTTTGCTCTGAAGCTTGTATTCTTTTGAGCGACCAGCAAGCTTAAGGTGATTCAGGTGTCCGTTTTCAGCGTTCTTCGAAGCTACGAGTTCAGATTGTTCAGAGGAAGTCGATTCTAGACTTTATTTCCACTTTGCATGCAGGTTTTATAAAGATTCGAAGAAGAGGTTGGCAGATTTTTCAGAAGCAGACAAGCAAAACTTTCTATCTTCTGTCTTATTTCTTCTATTTCTCATCTTAGGTGCCTGTATGTCAAAGAAATTCAACACATATTCAGTCGGACCATTTGGGTTTCGCGCATTTCGGCATCGTGACAAGCCCGTCTTGAATTTTTCGAGAAAATTGCCTTGTAGTCTTCATTCTAAAGCTCTGTGCTTTTTTCCAAAGATTTCCTTGCATATGGGCCAAAATCACATCCTTTTGAAAATCTCATTATCTGGGTTGGCTTAGAATTCCATTGTGCACAAATCCCATGTTCCAGATTTTCTCAAGAAAATTGCCCTAAGAAGCTCTAAAAACCCCTACAGTGCTCGACTGAAAAGTCTTTGCATGTTAGGCTAAATGGCGTTTTTTCACAATTTTGACGTTGTGGGTTGTCTTAGAATCTTTTTACCACAGACAAACCCATGTCTCGAAATTTTTGGTGAAAATTATCTTCCGGCCGAACTATTTTAGCTTTGTCCGAGCATTTTAGCTTCAGAAGAAAGTTGTCAGAACATAGCCGTGTTCACAGTCAACGGGCAAGTTTTTCAGAAGGTGGTTCAACTAGACTGAATTCAAGACCAAATCGGTCTTAATTTAGGTTTTCATCAGAGCAGCTGATAATGAAGCATTAGGCTGTAAAAGAAATAGAGATCACTTCATTTACGGAGCCGCCAAAGTCACTCAGATCTTGTGCAATTTTCTTCGTGAAAATGGTACCTACGCTAATCTAGAGGTTGTATAGACTGAGTTTCAGAAGCATGTTTATGATATCTTGATGGAGGTTCTGATCACATTTTCAGTAATTTCAGCGAGTTTCAAGAAGGCGACTAAAAATGTTAAAGAATGTATGCACACAATTACAGAAAGTGGCAGAGAAATGAAGAAACAGACTGTTGTTTTGAGCAGCGTCAAAGTGCCAGATGACAGAGTAATTGATGAGTTCTTGGTCGAAGTGTTAGACGAGTTGACATGGAATGTCTGCGGTTGAGACACTGCGGTTAGTTCGAGGGTTGAGTCATGACATGATTAACTCGACTTCGGTCTTGAGTTTACTTGCTGACTTTAACATGCTTATCTCATCCTTGGAATTATCAACGAGGAGTTAGGGTTAGGGTTTCCGATTAGCGAAGGTAGTGTCGATTAACTGCTTTTAAATAAGAGCTACGCCGCGTGCACATGGTCATTAGGTTATTTGTACCGATTAGCGATGGTAGCTTTCCGGTTAAGCTTGTATAGTTACGCCATTAGGGTTTAATAATTAATCTTGCATGCATTCGCGAGTAGTGAACTCAAGGTGATTTTAGGGTTACCTACACCTTGATGTATATAAATAAGAGCTTTTGGCTCATTGTAATTGACTTTTGCTTGAGAGAGAAATATATGTTGCACCTACCTTGCCCTCAATATTGCTCTTTTGGTATTTGTTCATGTGTCTTAGCTATTACGATTAATTGTTATGCCACATAGGGTTTCATGCAATTGTAATGGTGAATTCTTTATGTTTTGTGAATCTTTATCATTATGATCAATTGTTATGCCACATAGGGTTTCATGCGGTTGGGATGATAAATCTGTTTTGTGAAGTCTTTACTATCTTGATCAAGTGTTATGCCACATAGGGTTCACAAGATTGGCGTGGTAATTCTTCCATAGTTTAGATAAATCTGTTTTGTGAATCTTTATCATTTTGATCAAGTGTTATGCCACATAGGGTTTCATGCGATTGGGATGATAAATCTGTTTTGTGAAGTCTTTACTATTTTGATCAAGTGTTATGCCACATAGGGTTTCATAAGATTGGCGTGGTAAATTCTTCCATAGTTTAGATAAATCTGTTTTGTGAATCTTTTATCATTACGATCAAGTGTTATGCCACATAGGGTTTCGTGAGATTGTGATGATAAATCTGTTTTATGAGTCTTTACTATTATGATCAAGTGTTATGCCACATAGGGTTTCATAAGATTGTCATGGTAAATTCTCAAATATGTTTTGTGCCCAATAAACTTGTCTAGATTGAGCTGATAGATGCGCCACCTTGCCTTCAAGTAGAGAATCTAAACTCGTTTATCGTCTGATAGTCAAACCCTGCTCCATTTCCTCATGCTCTGTTTTCTTGAGGAAACTGGATAGATTTAAAGTAGTTAGCTTAGTTGTAGTTAATGATCTGCGAAACCAGAAAATCCTTAGCTGCAACGTTCTTGGTTTTCTTAACCTTGTGCCTCTTCCAGCTGAGAACAAAAAGATAGGACTTAGATTACTTTTCTTTTCATGCATTCCAGCACAGGGAGCTTCCCCTCCCTAATTTGAAGAGCACTCATTGCGTAGTGTACATAGCTGTCGTACAAACACACTCTCGGAGGTGTTAGATTTTCACGTAACAAACTTGTTCTTCATCATGGAAGCTATGATATCAAAATTTGCTGAAGATGGATCTTGAGCAACTGGCGTAGTGTTCTCCTGTGAAGATCTGGGATTGGAAGTGGAAGACGCTTCTTTACCCTTTTTTTTTAATTTTCGTCTTTCTTCTTTTTTTTGTGCTTTGAAGTGCTGAGCACGTGTGAACACAGGCGATGAAACATTTTCATGATTCATCGCAAGAGCGTACTGACGGTATGCTTTCTATTCTTGATTGACGGGTTCTTTTTCAAAGTATCCCACTACGGAGTCACCACCGAAGTTGTCTGTTTGTGGTAAGACAATGTTCGAACTTGGTGTTGCTTCAAAACTAGAACTTGGAGCAGCTTGAGTGTATCCCATGATTTGGATCATTCACAGATTTTCTGGACATGTGGATCTGGTATGTGCATCAATCTCGTGGAAGAACAAAATGCTACACTGTGTCTAGCTTCAATCATTGGTCTTGATGGAGATGTTGGCAATTGTGGTTGAAGATTGTCTCTCTTTGGTTGGTACGGTTGCTAAACTATAGATCTCATAAAATCTGTTTCCATCAAGCCGGAAGTGATCATATTATCCTCCAACTTGATGGTGTGTTCTTGCCCACTCTTCGACTTTGTTTCTTTGGCAGTCTTGAGGAAGAAGACTATCTCTGATGGAAGAGCATTTATGAAATAGCTCATCAAAATCTCCGGTGATGGATCGAGTGTAGAAGAAAGTATGGTAACAAGACGATTAAATCTTGCTACAAATTCCTTCATGTGCTCATTATATGCTCCATCTTTAAATTTGCAAGTTGGGCTAACAATAAATGACTGTATTTAGTGGACTTGAACCTCACCAAACACTTCTCACTCATAATCGCCTAGCTTGTGATAATGCCTGGCTCCAAGTGATTGAACTAGTTGGTAGCATTCCCTACAAGAGTCTCCACAAAGAGACGCATTGCAATTTCTTCATATGCCACATACACGACGGTGCAATTCATTGTGAACACAAAAAAATGTTCATCCGGGTGTTGACTTCCATCGCCATGAAATCTGGGAAAGTGCTTACTTTAGCTTCTTCAGCTTCCACGCCTAGGGTTTCTCGCATGTTCAAGAAAAATCAGTTGAAGAATTTGACCATGCCTAGGGTTTCTATTTTTTTAGGGTTTCCAGAAAAAATCATCTTTTCAAAAGACGATTGATTTGGGTCTCTTTAGCACATAGGCACCTACAAAACCCACATCTTAGAATTTTTTGAGGAAAAATTGCCTCGCAGCTTCTACCTCTGAGAGGTTCTTGCACGTTCTTGAAAAAGTCAAATTTTCGACAAATAGATGATCTGGGTTTGTTCAGAACGACATTCCTTACAAAACCCATATCTCAGATTTTTATCCAAAAGTGTGCCTTTTTCTATCTCTCGACGAAGCTATTTTTAGCTTCTGCGCAAAAGTTGTTCAAATATAGTAGTGTTCATAGTCATTCTTCAAGTTTTCAAATATGCAATTCTCTCAAATTGAATTCAAGACCAAATCGGTCTTGCTTCACGATTTCTTGAAGACACGCGACACAGACTTACATCAAGTACATCTAGTAGTTGATTTGAAGGCTTTAACAGGCATAGAATGCATCACAATCCAATCTTGAACAATCCGGGTTACTTGAGGCAGCCTCTTTTCCCATCTCGACACAAAACATCGAGTTTGTAATTGCTTGTGTCAAGTATTACAATGCCACTTCACAGGAAATCCAATCAGTAGATGGGAAAATAATTTGCAACCTCAAGCCAAGAGACATTGAGAAGTGTTTGCTATTCCACCATATCCAAATAACCTCATTATATCAACTAAAGAATGTGAAAAGGCGTGGAATACAGAAAAGGAATAGTGCCAGAAAATGATTGCACAAAGGTGGCTCAAAGAGAAACGAAACAGTTTGCCAAGGAACATTGGACATGGTGAATTCAAGGATGAGTTTGTTGTCCTGATCACTCTACTCAACCGTCTCATGGGTCAAGTAGAAGCACACAAGTTTCAGCCATGGATGTTCTATATCATGTCCCAACTTGTCAACAATAGAGAACACTACGATTGATCGGCTTTGATCAGTGACACTCTTCACAGCTAGATGACAGGGTTCTTCAAGGCCCATGAATTCCATATGACTTCATACCTTGTATATCTAATAGCCTTTCAAGGAAAGTTTAGAGGTTTGAATGTCGTTGGAACTCTGGGCGTGTAGCAAGTTCATGAGCATTTCCCGCAGTTAGAATTTTCACAGTTAGATCGACACTTCAAGTGGGTAAATGATCTTTTCCTAATGCATACAGTGCGGGATCTTGATGAGTTATATATGGTTTTTAGCAGATGCCAGATTGGCAATTGCGGATTGGGTCGATTGGTTTATCCAATTCCCCACATTCTCCTACATTCACATATATGGCTTCTTAGGCAGTCCAGCCATGCTACCTCGATACGCATCGGATAAGGTAGTATTCATGGAGTTCCTATGGCAATTGCATGAGGTGCACACATTTTTGCTTAACAAAGGCAAGTTTGCTGCCAGTTTCCCTTTTGAGATGAGTACATACAGATGTAAATGAGTAGTTGATGTTAAATTGATGAGCAACAAAATGACAAAGCTTAATCTCAAGTTTCTCATTGAAAGGTGTTCATATGACTGTTGGGGTCTTTTGGCAGCTCACCTTGGTAACAATCCTTCACATAAACCTACCATGGAGGATTTTTGGTTTAGTTGTGAAGATAATTTTGAAGTGCGCAGGCGTAATTACAGTAGATTTACTGTTCCTCAAATCACTGATTACTTATCAGAAGATGTGGAGGGTTTAACAAATGATGATGGAGAAGTTTTACTTCCCACATATACCAGATATCAAGTTGAGCAGCAACCGCTTCAACCAATTGATTGGTACGCCAAAGAGAGCACCTCCGTTGAGGAAAGGACAAGTCGAGTTGTAAAGAACAGTAGGCTATTCATGAATAGCAATATCACACGAAGGATAGTCACTCCAGTTACAGATCGGCCAGTAGTTCCCACCACACTACCTTCCACTTCCAGATGGAAACCTAGAGTGAAAACGATGAGCAATCCTCCAGAGGGTACAAAGAACTGAAGGATGTCAATGAATTTGAAAGAAAAGATGCAATCTCCTATTAGGAATCAACAAGAACAACAAATGGATGTAACCGAGAATACAGTTGAATCAGTACCAGAAGTTGAAGCAGAGCCTCCCATTCTTCCTACATCACTGTAGTCTTCTCCAATTCACATTGATTCGGAGTTAGATTCACCAATTCGTGACATCTCAACACTAACTCATTGATCATTAGTTGATGAGACTACAGCTAATCCTCTCAGTGAAGTTAGTTGAGACTCTTCGTCTTGGCTTGAGAACCTCCTGGGCAGTAAGAGGAGAAAGCCATCTTACCAGTTGAACTTTGCAGAGTTTGATAATGTCTACTAAGACAAGTCGGAAAAGTAACTCAAGAAGCAAGTTCACGTGAAAAAATGTTGAGAACGATGTAGAAACCCTTGTTTCCCCTGACTTCTGAAACTGTGTGATTTTTTGTTTGTTTTTGTGTTTTGGGTTTTTTTGTGATTTTTGCATACAGTAATAAAGGTGCGATTTTGAAAGAAATTCATATAAATTCAAATAAATAGATACTGAAACAGAAACCCTTTGGAATAACTCCTCTATGATCTTATTATGCGTTTCAGATGATTACAAATAAAGATCTCTGCCATGCAGACTAAATAATATAAAATATTGTTTCAGAAAACCTGATTTGCTGCAATATGAAAATGGCCTTGATCTGGTACGGCTGCAATAAATACACCTTTCTCCCTCCGTCTGACGATCCACAATGATGCCAGGTATATTGGCGCCCCAACTGGTAATGGAAATCTGATCAAATAGTAGGCGATTTGCTCCAGGAAGAAGGTACGCCCCTTTTTGTGCTGGTACGGATCTGCTGTGAAGAAGTACGGCTTTGACAGCAGCAATTAATGAAATGTAAGACTCTCTTAAGAATCTCTAGATGTCACTGAAATAGGCGCCTTAATTTGAGATGCTCCTCTGGATGAATAACTAACCAAAACCCTGAAGATATAAACCTCTATGAAGCTCTATGATCTCTCCTGGATGAAGAAATCTCTTTGCCTGGCAATAAATCGGATGATATTTCACAACCTCTGAATTGCTTTCACTGGAGATGGCTCGTTCCCCAATGCTCTGAGACTGAAACCCTTGGCTTCTGTGCTCTGGTTGAAGACTTGATCAATTTCCAATATTCAATAACATAATAAGCTCGATTTCCAAAACAAAGTCTTATAACCTTTGAAAAGTGCGAATTCCTTCAAAAAGCATCATTAAAATAAATTCGACTTTTTTTTTTAATTATTCCAATAGTCTTTGATCAAATTTTTAATTATAAAATATAATTAAAAACGGCCCTCTTTCAATGATGGACGCCCCCTTGAGTCAAGCACTTAAGTTATAATATAAAAATATTATAACTTTATAATATAGCTCCAAAAATTAATATTTAATTAAATCAATTAAATATTAATATCTTCCTCAAAAACTATCCGATTCTCAAACCGTCTGAAGCTGGCGAACCAAGGAGTGATTCTGCACGTGACCAAACTATACTGCTAAAAATAGCAGGGGTGCCTCGCTGAGTGCCAAAAACTGCTAAAAATAGCAACTCAGGCAAACGGTGTCTGAATGAGCCCGAACAAAAGCCAACTGATCAAATACTGACAATTGAAGCCGAGCCAAGCTCCATCAAGACCCTCTATCCATCCCATCAGCCTACGAGGGTCGCATAATAGGCTAATCATGTGCTCTGAGAGATGTCAACTAGAAGGGGACATGACAAACGACATGGTCATTGAAATTTCTACACTGCTAGAGGACAGGAACGCTAATGTGGTTGAGGCTAATGACATCACATTGGTCAAAGCCAACCTTGGTAGAAGTACACGACAAGTTGATGTAAATCTCTTTGAGGTTGTAGCAATTAACTTGAAGGAGAGAGTACTCAAAGATGGAGAAGACAAGGAAGCCCTCAAGGTTGAAAATATACTGTTGTAGCAGTACATCTCCAACTTCACTGTACTTCACACGTCACTGCTTTGCTCCCATAGATGTTGGAATCATTTGTAGATCAAAATCAGCTGAGTCGGTTCTTTATGGGAAACATCTGAGAGATTGGGTAGAAGATTTAATCACTAGGGGCCGATTCATTCTTGTAGAGATGTACCGATTGAGGTACAATGCCCATGATCTTCGCTTAGGAATTTAGGAGTTAGAGCAAAGCATGGCGAAAAGGAAGCCCAAGGACGAGATCATCATCTTTGACTTGAGGATGGCGTATGATTTAGTCACTCTGGAAGAAAACAAGCAAAATCTTTTTACTTGGAGAGAACAACACATCTTCAACGTAAAAGCCTATGAATCAATCTCTATAGAAATGGCAGAATGTAGACAAAAGGTGGCAAATGCTCTCAAGTTTGTAAGAACATTTGTGTCACAAATTCCTTGCTAGTATCAACATGAAGATGGTGATTACATTAATCTCGGTGAAGTACAAACGAAATTCCAAAACCTTATCTGTAGTAATTTCAATGGTGACCCTGTTGACCCGTTGACTGCAAGTTGCAGTGATGTCAGTGAGATTTGATGAAGCAGCTGAAAAGGAAAAGTTAATTTCTAAATCAGATCGCGGATGGCGAAGAGATGTTGCAGAGACATTACATCATTCAGAAGAGTATTAGTGTACCAGACGTAGAGGCAATTAATAGCTTCTTGGAGGACTTGATTGCTCAAGTTGCTGATGAGTAGTGAACTGACAATTGAGGTATGTGGCGTTCTCCAAGGATAGAATTTAGATCAGCAGTTAACTTAGACGCCTTTTCCAAGTTAACTGCCTGTCCTCTTTTCATGGATGTCTATTCTTTGGAGTTACCTATTGTACAGTTGGAGTTTTCTTTAGTTTTAGATAAGTTAAATGATGTTAGTCATTCCAGTTAACTGTTAGTTATCTTTGTTTAGACATAGGAATAAATCTTGCAGATTGGCAAGATTGATTGTTAACACAAGGAGATTTTAGGGTTCCCTACTATTTTTGTGTATAAATAAGAGTGACCTTGCTCATTATTTTCTTAACCATTGTTGCTATAACAAAATTGTTGAGCCTTAGTGCCTCCAAGTTTTCTATTCAGTATCTGTTCACTTTGTTTAGTGTAATTTGGTTTGATCATAAATTGTATGCCTATTTTAGCTACAATCTATTGTCCTAGATGTGTTATTATTGTTGGAGTTGGAGGAAATAAATCTTATGCCTACCTTGCTTTGATCTATAGTCTCAAAATCTTTCAGTGTTATTGTTTTATGTTTTTCTTTCATAATCTTTATTTCAGCATTCATTTGAAAGTACAATGAGTCTTTAGATGTGTTTTGGAAGTAAGTTTATTTAAGCTTTGTGTTTATCAACTATTCCCTATTTACTTCTAAATTATCTTGCTCTGAATTTACTTGAGAAGTTAGAAGCCTCTTTAGTTTAGGCCTAGTTGTAGTTGAAGTTACGAAACAAGAGAAAACCTCAGCTACGATGCAAAGAGTTTTGTAACCTTTTGCTCTCAATTGAGATAAAAAGATTGGAAATTAGTTTAGCATTTCTTTTTATGCATAATCAGCACAAGAGGGAGCTTCCCATCCTAATTTGAAAAGCAGTCTAACTGTGCACATCTTTCCGTTTCCAATCTGCACTCTAGAGGTGCAAATTGAAACGTCAACACATTCGACATACTTCAACTACTCTTCAACATCATATGCCTTTCAAGAATTTATCTGTGTGACCTTTCTGAAATTAAAATGCCATTTAGCACGATGCTTCTCAAAATCCATTCATACTCACAAATATGTCGAGAAGATCTGGGACTCAAGCTATTGTCCACGATGGACAGAGATGAGAGACGTTGTGAAGGGGTTTATTGTCTTGAATGAGCTGCTAGCTATGGAAACGGCAACCAGCAACATCATACTCTCATTGCTCTAGATAACAATGCACATTTGCAATTTGAAATGCCTCCTGATCGCTTCCCCAAATCTCTGATACCAAATGAAGGCTTAATATTTGGTGATATATCCAATCTCAATATAAGCATTTATATAAAAATTAACTGAGCAGTTGAATAAGAAAGGTTAATTTAAATAGTTAACTGTATACCCGTCGCTAGTCAACTGCTAATGAACAATGTAATACTATGCTAACAAATAACTATCTAGTAAAAGAAGGCTTTGGCTTTATTCTTTATAATTATAGGATATTCTTGACTCCAAAATGTAGAATGAAGGAGAAGATTTTGAGAGCATTCCATGAGGCACCACTTGTAGAACATTTCGGATATTACTAGACTTATTGATAGATCAGGGAGAGATTCTCTTGGAAAGAACTAAGGAGGCCATTCTCAAGCATATTAGGGAATGGATCACTTGTGAACAAAATAAAATCGAGCACACCCTTCTAGTAGGTTCTTTGCAACCCTTGCCCATCCCAAATCAAAAATGGGAAAGCAAATGCATGGATTTCATCGTGAATGTTTTTAAGGTACAAGGTAAATATTGTATTTATGTTTTATATAAATTAAGTTTCTTTGGAGTTGAAGGCCTCTCAAGTGGCTAACCAATTTCTTAGAGATTGTTTAATTACGTGGAATATTTAAAAGCATTGTGAGTAAAAGGGATGGTAGGTTTTTTTGTGCTTTTTGGTAGGAATTATTTTAATTGATAGGTACAAAACTCACTCCAAGTACAAGCTACCACCCTCACATCGATGGATAAATAGAGATAGTGAACAAAAGGGTTGAAGTTTATTTAAGGACTTACATTTTGGATCAATGAACAACTTGGCTGAGATGATTGCATTTGGGAGAATATTGCTACAATACTTCCTACTATATGTCTACAAGTATGTCTTCATTTATGGCACTTTATGGATCTGATGCTTTCACCTTTGTTGATTTTCTATTTTTGGGTATGTTGCCATTTAAATTCGCACCTCTGGAATGCGTATTTGAAACGGACAGTTAAGCACAGATAAACTGCTCTTCAAATTAGGAGGGGAAGCTCCCTCTTGCTGATGGTATTCAAGAAAGTAAACTAAAAACTAATTTTCCTATCTTTTTGATCAGCTAGAGCACAAGGTTTATAAAACACAAACGCCGCAGCTGAGATTTTTTGAGTTAAGAATTTCAACTACGACTAACTTAAGCTAAAGACGTTTCTAACTTCTCAAGTAATACACAGAGCAAGAGAAACTAGAAATAAACAAGGTTGATTCTCTGACAAAATGCTTCAATAAACTCTTTTCCAACAAACATCTACACACTTCAATATAAGCTGAAATTGAGATCATAGAAGCATAACACAAATAACGGAAGTCTGAGACATTATATCAAGCCAAAGGAGGCTCATGATTTTATTTCTCAAACTTCTGGAACAAAAGATCACTTCTAACATGCCTGGAACAAGAAATTGCAGCTAAAGAAGCTTGCAATCTTGTTCTTACACAATAGAAACAACAATCACACTAACTCCTTGTTGGCTAAAGAGGCTCAACAATTTGCTATCACAACACAATTGAACAATACTT
Organism: Sequoia sempervirens; assembly: GCA_007258455.2. NCBI lineage: Eukaryota > Viridiplantae > Streptophyta > Pinopsida > Cupressales > Cupressaceae > Sequoia > Sequoia sempervirens. Next base: position 32,038 of record VDFB02282566.1, on the reverse strand, counting down.
CAATAACAAATAGTAGGCACAATAGGCTCAGCGTTTTGTTATCACTAGAACGGTTAAAGAAACTAATGAGCAAAGGCTCTTATTTATAGGCAAGCAGAGGAGTAGGGAAACCTAAAATCTCCTTGCTTTTACAATCTAGGGCTTGCTCAGCAAGCAAGCTTTATTTCTAAATCTAGTAAGAAGATAACATCTAACACCTAAGAAAGCAGGAAAAATAGGAAATGCCAACTATTACAATCTATCTTCTTTCTCTTGTTCAAAGAATGGATAAGAATTGCTCCAAGAATAGAAAGAAAGCGGAAAGAAAGCTTCTAGATGAAAGCCGCTTTAAATCTCAATCATATCCGCTAAAAAGTAGGAAACTAGGTCCCGGTCAGGTGCATTGATACCATCTAAGGCAATATTCTGATTCTCCAAGATCTCCTTGCCTTCTGTGATCAAACTTAGAGAATCCTTCACTTCTTTGGCTGCTTTATGAGTTCTGTTCTTGAAAAACATCGCTGCCCGAAAAGATGACTCACTAATTGATAACTTGGCGGCTCTGCAACTTTATGTTTTTGACACCTCTCTTGATTTTCAACAGAAGAGTATTGCATTTGCACCACTCTTTTCCGATACCTTTCCTTTTCCTTATATCACACCTTCTCTTGTTCTTCAACTAAGATGATGAAGTTTTGACATAGTGCTGATTTGGTCTTAAACTCGAGGGGAGTGTACTCCATATTGAAAACCTTGAAGGATGACTGTAAAATCGCCTATGTTCAGACAAGCTTTGAGCAACTTTCTATTTTTAGAATGCTGGTTTTTGGGCCTCAAACGGACAAATTTTTGGAAATTTTTCTGAGATATGGGTTTTGTTCAGAATTTCGTTGCAATACAACCCAGATCATCTGTTTTTGAAAATTTTGAATTTAGACTGAAAAAGCAGCAAACCCTAATTTCTTCAATTTTTCACCGAAAAAGTTGGCACCTGGGTTTTGTTCAAAATACAATTAGAAATGAACCCAGTTGATCAGATTTGAAAAAACACTGATGGCTGATCGAAAAAGCAGCCAACCCTAGAATTTGAAATTTTCATGAAAAAGCTGTGATATGGGTTTTCTTTAGAAGACTGTTTTGAGAGGACCCAAATGATCAAAATTTGCAAACTCTGAAGATTTCACTGACATGCAAGGAAAAAAGCAGCTGCTGCAACTTGATGAATTTCTCGAAAAATTCTTCAGAAGAATGAGATGAAGAAGCCTAGATGGCTGAAAATTAAAAATCTTTGACCTTCTCTGTAATGTCCCCATTTTGGCCATACGCTCTTCTTTGACTGATAGCCTATTTCCGGAAATCCGTAGGTTGATCAAAAGTGAAATTAGGGTTTCCTTGCTTGGAGGTTTGTGGCATTTCTAGGTATTTACTATTTTTAGTAAATACTAATTTTAGCGATGGTTCGGTTCACTTTCATTAAGTCTTGCTTCATTTCGATTACGCTTTTGTTGGTTTTGAGGTAAACTTACTATTTTTGGCGGTGGCTATTTTAGTAAGTCTAATTTTGGCAGTGGCATCATTAGCAGTTCAACTCAAGTCTTCTTGTTATCCATCATCTCAGTTTGGCTTTGGGTTTGGTTTTCTCCTTGGGTGAGTTTCAGACTTAGTCAATTTTCATGTCTTGAAGTTGTACCCACGCCTAGGCTTGATGACTTCAAGTTGTTTTAAAGAAGGGACATAAAGGGGTCAAGTGAGCATTTAATTATTTAATAAATGCTTTATTGTTGCAATATGAAATGGATGCCTAAAGGGGAAGTTGAATGATATTTTATTATTTCAAAAGTAAAAGGCAAAAAGGTGGCGTCCTTTTTGGAAGTTGAAGTGATTCAACTTCTTGGAATTTGAAGAGTTCTTGTTGCTTCATTTGCCAACAAAAGCTTATATATTGCTGCTGTTTGAAGAGCTGATTATCTATGAATTTATGCTAATGTTATGCTGTCGAAATGACAACTTGGTTTTTACTTCGAGGGATGCTTACCTCCTAGTTTCAATCCAATTTCGTGTTTGAAATACAACACCTAGTTGGTTTTCATTGCTGCTTCTCATCTAGACTAGCAGATTGAGCTCAACAGTTGAAGTTTTTAATGATATTTCCAGTTTTGAAGTTGCTGATGCAGTCACAGCTGAAAGTGGTTTTTGCATACAGCTTTTTGTGTGAATTTAATTTGCTTGTGGGTACTTTTCCAATCCATTCCTACACCCAAGGCGACCATCTTTGGAGAGTTTCAGATTTTAATTTTGAGTTGTTGATTTTTACTTGTCAAAATCGCCCCTCATGAAGGCCGTACCATTCTTGCTGCATTGGGATTCGTGTAAGAATTAAATTACGAGTTTTTGTTGCTGTTTCTTCATCTAATGTTGGGCGCCTATCTTCCAGCAGCTCATTGGTTTTCGTTTCACACAAAACGGAGGTATTTTGAGTGAGTTGTGAATATTTCTTTGAATTTCACAGTTGCTGATCAGAATTTCCAGAATTGTTATTTTACATCAGACTTGTTTAAGTTTGAATCTTCAGTCCTTTCTTCATCATTTATTGTTGATGTCTAACATGGAATCATCCAGTATCATGGTACATTGAATCTATTGTAATTTTCATGTAATTTGCAGCTCTTTTTCCATATTGTAAGACTGTAAACAGTAGTACTGTTCCAGTCCTTTATTGCTGCAATTCTTTCTTTAATTTCACATTAGTACCCCTGGATGGTTTACCGCCAGTGTGGATAATTGGATTTGTATTACTCTTGTACCCACTCTCAAGTGGTGAATCCCCACAACTCTGTGGATGCCCGCCGCAGCGGACGAATTGTTTTAATTGTAATCTTTTCCCCCCACTGTTTGGTGGTAGTGTGGAAATGCTCTTCATGGCTGGTTATCCGCCTATTCATTTCTAGTTTCAATTCAACACTCCGTCATATGTTAGCACCTCGCCCTCAGTGGGATCTTGAGTGCACATTCTTGACGTTGAGTAGTTTCTTTCAAGTATTTTTCATTTAGCTCCTCCACCATATGACAACACCTATTCCTCATTGGGATTGAGTGTGCATTCTTGGTGTGAGTTCTTTTCAAGTTTGGTTTTCTATTTGGAGCTAACGCTAATCAAGTTGGTTAAGTGCTGGTTATGTTGTGTTACTTCATCGAAAAAATTGGTTAGCATATTTCATTCTCCTTCAAAAATTTGATCTTCTGGATGAAAAAGTATGTAAAAGCAAGATCTTATGTTGCTGCTCTGAAAATTATTTATGAAAATCAGCAACCTTGAGCTCTTGAATTTTGAAATAAAACTCAAAGTTGCTGCTCCACTTCTCTTCTTTGGACGCCACCTGCAAAAAATGATGAAGATTGAATGGAAGAGATGTTATAAATATACTTAGGGTTTGAAATAGGTTTGCTTTCTTTTGTTTTAATCCATGCAAACCCTAAAACCTTCTCATGCATCGAACTTGGACATTCACTTCAACTTGCAATTTTGAATCTTTTGAAAGCTTTGAAAATTTCACTAAGGCATTGTAAGTTGGGTGCCCTTCTTGGCTAGGGGCGCCCACTTCACCCAGTGTTAGTCATTTTTTGAGTTTTTTCAACTTTTCACCATTTTGACCCCTGGTTTGATACCGATTTCTGAATGTTCAGTTGATCCGGTGGACGAGCTAAATGATTCATCGCGAAGCTCGACTGATTCTGAGAAAATTGTTCTGGAGGCGTCTTTGGCGAAAAACTTCGTTTTGACCTTCAAATTCATGGGAGCCTATTTCCTCCAGGGGCTCCGAACATTCACAGTGTTAGCCATTTTTTCATGATTTTCAATTTCTTCCTTTCCCTTTGATCTTCTGATGAAATCTTGATTCTGGGAGCTACGCTGATCTGATTGACTGGCTGATAGGTTCACCGGATAGCTTGGCTGAAACCGACGAGATGATCTTAGATGCTTCATTGACGAATTCCATCATCTCAAAGCTCAAAATCTTGGGCGCCCTTTCTCTCCAGGGGCGCTCAACTTGACCAGACTTGGCCTTTTTTATGATATCTTTGTCACTTTCTCTTCTTCAGATGATCTCGTTAGATCTGGAGTTCTAGGCGCTAGATTGACTGATGGTTGGGCTCGTTACGGAGCTGAGGCGAAATCAAGAGGAATCTCCTAGGAGTAACTTTGACAGAAAGTTGGATTTGAGGCTTCAAAAGCTTGGGCGCCCCTGGCAAGCTGGGGCGCCCAACTTCACCAGTGTTAGCCAAATTTTATCTTTGCTCTTGACTTCGACATTTGAGTTCTTGTTTCACCCTCTATTTCGCCTCCTGCATCTGACGACTGCCAACTCGGATTGATGAGCTGACAGTCCCGTTGGAAAGCCTGTTCAAATCTCATGAAATCACGCTGGAGGTTCTATTGGCAAATTCATCTGTTTAAGCCCTCAAAATCAAGGGCGCCTATTTCCTTCTGGGGCGCCCAAACCATCCGGACTTAGAATATTTTTCACCTGATTTTCATCTTCACATTTGAACCATTATTCCATACTTTCAGCTCGATCTGGATTTGCCGGTGAACGACAAGTCAGATACTTTGACGAAGACAGCCGTTGCGAAGATGATTGAATCCTGAAGAGATCGAGCTCAATTGCAAACCCTAATTGCATCATCTGGTGCCCTGAAAAGATGGGCGCCCTTCTTCACCTGGGGCGCCCAAGTCAAGCAAACTTAGTCAAAATTTCACTATTTTCACCTTCTTCCTTGTTCAACATGCGTGTTCATCATTTCATCTTCTGTTCGATGCTTGATCATTGAATCTGACACCTGGCAACTGCCTGACCTCTATTGATGACCTCAGAGCTCCTGATATGCTTCTGAAAAAGCAGAATAGACCCACTAGGGTAAAACTAATCTTTTTGAGATTCTGACTGCATCAGCCTGATATGGACGTATTTTGAACCAATCAAAATCAGTTTGGACCCTGGCAGACAAACTGTCTAGTTTTAGAAAATTTGCTAGTATCCGTTTCGAAAGAAACCCAGAAAAACCTAGAAAAAGTTACTAATTTTAGAAAATTTCTAAAAATAGCAATTTTCCTAAAAATTAGGGATGAAAAAACTGAGATCTGGGTTTTGTAGATTAGGTCGCTCTGAGCAGACCCAGATCGCCAGATTTTGGAAATTTTACATTTTAACCCCTTATGCAAGACATGCACACCCAAATTTTGAACTTTTTTTGACAGATTTAACAAGACTTTTACTCATTTCTTCAAAATGTCTAAGTGTAACAAAATTTTTAATTTTGGGGTACAACAAGGTAGTAGGGTATTGGCTACTAATACTTGGTCAACCATAGCCAAGACATATTGAGGTCACTCAAGGATCACCTTCAACGTGTACATAAGCACATAAGCTTATGTCGATTGGAATTGCATGGAGAGGACAATTTGAATTGGGATATTCGATGCTCTTGTGGTTTGTCATGTCCCCTGAAATTATTACACTAAGCTATAAAGCATCTAAAAGACAAATAAATAAATAAAATACAAATAAATGTCAAACCCAAATATGAGTAATTATGATTTAAATATAATTAGAATTATCACGATAATATTATAATTATAAATATAAAATTGATAATACCAGATGAATATTAAATATCATTGTAATTACAATCGTTATAATATATAAATACTAAATAACATAGTCCCCAAGATTGTAACAAACAAATGTATCAAAATTCCAATAGTCTAAATATGAGTAATTACAATTTAATATAATTATGATCATTATAGATAGATATCATAATTATATCTAACCACTATTATCTCAAACATGATTATATACTACAATGATTAATTTGACTATAATACTAATACTAATACATGAAAAAATCATAATAAACTAATAAATATATATGACTCCATAAACCATAATAAGGGAAAGTATGCAAAATAAAATATAAACTGTCATATAAATAAATATCAAAATACAAACAAATATTACCAAACCGAATTCATAAAGGATGGGCGATTAAAACAATCAACATCTTTACTAAGGGATTGGTCACAGATGGTGAATTGGTTCCTACACAAAGGTAGGGCATGTACAAGAAGAGACACGTCCCAACAACAGAGATAAATGACAAGTCTAAAGGCATCGATCGGAGAGATGGAAAAAGGAAATGCACACGAAGCTAGAAGTGAGACGTCTATTTTGCAGATTGCTGGAGAATAGACATAAATGACAAGTCTAAAGGCATTGATCGGAGGGATGGAAAAAGGAAATACACACGAAGCTAGAAGTGAGACGTCTATTTTGCATATTGTTGGAGAATAGGGAATCAATGACATAAGACATCGAATGGAAAGAATAAGAATCATCAAACGCTAAAAAATGTACATAGAAGATAAAGGTCTTACATTGCAAAATCTCTGATATATGTTAAAGCATAACAATAGAGAGGTAAGTATTATTATATATGTAAATAAAGGTTTATGACTACTTGGGTATGTGGAAGGTAAGTTTAGTAGATTTAGATAGCACATACATTATTAATTTACAACTGAGTTAACATTTATAAATATATTTAATATATATTTAGATATGTTATGACTTATGGATATATCTAAATAGGTTGTGATGAATAAACATAAATGACAAGTATATAAATTCATATATATATATTATGATGATTAACAAATATGGTGTACTCATAACATATTCTAGCACATTATTATGTATGAATATAATTGAATATCTATTGGGATAGATAAGTATATTGAAAGTTAGAAGGATATGATTAATAATTGATAAGTGTATATTCAGATGTATATATATATATATTAGACTCATAGATACATCATAAATGGCGGGAACATACAATATATATATATTATTACAACTATTCAATAATGATGCTTGTAGCAATTATTGGGCCTTATAAGTAACAACGACACTATCCACTCACTATGACGTTAAGTGGTATAATAGAATTCCATCTATGGGATCTTGAAAGATGTTTAATAACTACCCTAAAGTACTTATGAAATATAGTTAGAAGAATCACTCATAGTGAAGGAAATAAATAATCTTTTGACCAGAATGAAATATTTATATCATCTTCGATCTTATTGGACATTATTACTGAAATTTACTGATCTCTAATGTTTCTAATGTCCCTTTGAGAAACACTTCGAATGCAAGCTTCGGGTTTAAGTGCTTCCACCAGAAAGGGGACATTACATGGTTGCAGCTATGCAAGTAGTCTTCTATCAAAAAGAGTTCTTTGAAAAGCTCAAGCCCAAGTTCTATGGACCTTACAAGATTGTAAGGAGAGTGGGTGAGGTTGCCTATGAGTTGGAGTTTTTGTACCCAAAATTAAAATTTTTGCTTCATTAAGGCATTTTGGTAAAAATGGTAAAAATCTTGTAAAATGGTCATCAAAAGTCAAGAAAGGTCAACATTTATAAAAATAACAATTTTCTATTTTTAGAAATTTTTGAAAAATAAACATACCATAGGGTTTTTACTTTTTCTGGGTGTTGTACCCCAAAATTAAATTTTTTTGTTACACTTAGACATTTTGAAGTGATGAGTAAAAATCTTGTTAAATCAGACAAAAAGGTCAAAATTTGGGCGTGCATGTCTTGTATGAGGGGTAAAAACTCAAAATTTCCAAAATTTGACGATCTGGGTCTGCTCAGAGCAGCTTAACCTACAAAAACCCAGATCTCAGTTTTTCATCCCTAAATTTTAGGAAAACTGCTATTTTTAGAAATTTTCTAAAATTAGTAACGTTTTCTGGGTTTTTCTGGGTTTCTTTGGAAATGGATACTGGCAAAACTTTCTAAAAATAGAAAGTTGGTCCAACAGGATCCGAACTGATTTTGATTGGTTCAAAATACGTCCATATCAGGCTAGTGCAATCAGAATCTTAAAATAATCAGTTTTGCCCTAGTGGGTCTACTCTGCTTTTTCAGAAGCATATTAGGAGCTCTGAGGTCATCAATGGAGGTCATTCGGCTGCCAGGCATCAGAATCAACACTCAGGCGTTCAACAAAAGATGAAATGATGAACATGCATGTTGAATGAAGAAGGAAGGCAAAATTTACCAGATTTTGACTAAGTCTGCTTGACTTGGGCACCCCAGGTGAAGAAGGGCGCCCATCTTTTTAGGGCATCAGATGCAAGAATTAGGGTTTCTTCTCTCGGTCAAATTTATTCAAAATCCTTCCAGCTCTGCAACAAGTCCGGCGACGCAGTCAATGGATCATCCAGTCACCCGGAATTCGAGATCAAACAGAGCAGTTTCAAACAGGAGACAAAGTGAAAATTATGAAAATGTCGGAAAATTTTCTAAGTGTGGAAGTTTTCAGTGCCCCTGGTGCCCAGGGGCGCCCAACTTTTTGAGGGGCCTAACTCAATAATAAGGGTTTGCAAATGTGCTCAATCTCTCCATAATTCAATCAACTTCGCAACGACTGTCTTCATCAGAGCATTTGACTTGTCGTTCTTCGGCAAATCCAGATCGAGCTAAAAGTATGGAATAACGATTCAAAAGTGAAGATGAAAATCAGGTAAAATATTCTAAGTCTGGAGCAAATGGGCGCCCCTGGAGAGAAAGGGCTCCCAAGCTTTTGGGAGCTTAAACAGATGAATTTACTAAAACTGCCTTCAGCATGTCTTCTTCAGATCAGGTCAGGCTTTCCAACGAGACCTTCAGCACGTCAATCCAAGATGGCAGTTGTCAAATGCAAAAGGCTGAACAGAGGGTTTAACGAGAGTGAAATTTTGAAATTCAAAAGCAAAGGTGAAAACACTGAGAAATTGGCTAACGCTGGTGAAGTTGGGCGCCCCAGCTTGCCAGGGGCGCCCAAGCTTTTGGTGCCTCAAATTCTACTTTTTGGCAAAGAGATCCCCAGAAGACCCCTCTCAAAATCTCCTCAGCTTCGCGACAAGCCCAGCCGTCAGTCAATCCGGCGCCTAGAACACCAGATTCGACGAAATCATCTGTAGAAGAGGAGTTAATGAAGAAATTGAAGATCAGAAAAATGGCAAACACTGTGAAAGTTTGGAGCCCCTCGAAGGAAAAGGCTCCCATGAATTCAGAGGTCAAGATCAAGTTTTTAGCCAAAGGCTCCTCCAGAACATCCTTCTCAAAATCAGTCTGGCTCCGCGATGAACCTTTCAGCTAGCCTGTCGGATCAATCTGCGAACGGGAAATCAAAGGCGAAGTTGGAGGTCGAAATGGTGAAAAGTTGAAAATGTCTAAATTTTGGTTAACACTGGAGGAAGTGGGCGCCCCTGGTGAAGAAGGGCGCCCAACTTCTCATGCCTTAGAATTTTTTTTTGAGATTTTCAAAACTTTTCAAAATGGCAAGAGGAAGGGAATGTCCAAGTTCATTGAACAGGCCAATTTTAGGGTTTTGAAAATAAAAACAAAAGAAAGCAAACCTATTTGAAACCCTAAGTATATTTAAAACATCTCTTCCATTCAATCTTCATCATTTTTGTAGGTGGCATCCAAAGGAGAAGAATAGAGCAGCAAATTTGAAGTTTTATTTCAAGATCCAAGAGCTCAAGGTTGCTGATTTTCAAGAATAATTTTCAGACCAGCAACATGAGACCTTGCTTTTTCATGCTTTTTCATCCAGAAGATTAAATTTTTGAAGGAGAAGGTCAAAGATTTTTAATTTTCAGCCATCTGGGTTTCTTCATCTCATTCTTCTGAAGAATTTTTGGAGAAGTTCATCAAATTGCAGCTGCTGCTTTTTCCTTGCATGTCAGTGAAATATTCAGAGTTTGCAAATTTGGATCATTTGGGTCCTCTCAAAACAGTCTTATGAAGAAAACCCATATCACAGCTTTTTCATGAAAATTTCAAATTCTAGGGTTGGCTGCTTTTTCGATCAGCCATCAGTGTTTTTCATATCTGATCAACTGGGTTCATTCCAAATTGTATTCTGAACAAAACCCAGGTGCCAGCTTTTTCGGTGAAAAATTGAAGAAATTAGGGTTTGCTGCTTTTTTAGTCAAAATTCAAGATTTTAAAAAACGGACGATCTGGGTTGTCTTGCAATGAAATTCTGAGCAAAACCCATATCTCAGAAAAATTTCCAAAAAATTTGTCCGTTTGAAGACGAAAAACCAGCATTCTAAAAATAGAAAGTTGCTCAAGACTTGCTTGAACATAGGCGAGTTTATAGTCATTCTTCAAGGTTTTCAATATGGAGTACACTCCCCTCGAGTTTAAGACCAAATCAGCACTATGTCAAAACTACATCATCTCAGCTGAAGAACACGAGGAGGTGTGATATGAGAAAAAGGAAAGGTATCAGAAAAGAGTTGTGCAATACTCTTCTGTTGGAAATCAAGAGAAGAGTCAGAAGCATAAAGTTGCAGAGCCGCCAAGTTATCAGTTAGTGAGTCATCTTTTCGGGCAGCGATGTTTGTCAAGAATAGAACTCATAAAGCAACTAAAGAAGTGAAAGATTCTCTAAGTTTGATCACAAAAGGCGAGGAGATCTTGGAGAATCAGAATATTGCCTTAGATAATATCAATACACTTGACCAGGACACAGTTTCCTGCTTTTTAGCGGATATGATTGAGCTTTAAATCGACTTTCATCTAGAAGCTTTCTTTCCGCTTTCTTTCTATTCTTGGAACGATTCTTATCCATTCTTTGAGAAGAGAAAGAAGATAAATGTAATAGTTGGCGTTTCCCGCTTTTTCTGCTTTCTTGGGTTTTAGATGTTATCTTCTTTCTAGATTTAGTAATAAAGCTTGCTTGCTGAGCAAGCCCTAGATTGTGAAAGCAAGGAGATTTTAGGGTTCCCTACTCCTCTGCTTGTCTATAAATAAGAGCCTTTGCTCATTAGTTTTCTTTAACGGTTATTGTGTTAGCAAATTGCGAGCCTGTATTGCAGCAAGTTGTTATTCAGTTTCAGTTCACTTGTGTTTGTGATAGCAAGTTGTTGAGCCTCTTTAGCCAACAAGGAGTTAGTGTGATTGCTGTTTCTATTGTGTAAGAGCAAGATTGCAAGCCTCTTTAGCTGCAATTTCTTGTTCCAGGCATGTTAGAAGTGAGCTTTGTTCTAGAAGTTTGAGTAATAAAATCATGAGCCTCCTTTGCCTTGGTCCAAAATCTCAGATTTCCGTTATTTGTGTTATGCTTTTATGATCTCAATTTCAGCTTACATTGAAGTGTGTAGATGTTTGTTGGAAAAGAGTTTATTGAAGCACTTTGTCAGAGAATCATCCTTGTTCATTTGTAGTTTCTCTTGCTTTGCTTATTACTTGAGAAGTTAGAAACATCTTTAGCTTAAGTTAGTCGTAGTTGAAGTTCTTAAATCAGAAAATCTCAGCTGCGGCGTTTGTGTTTTATAAACCTTGTGCTCTAGCTGATCAAAAAGATAGGAAACTTAGTTTTAGTTTACTTTCTTGAACACCATCAGCAAGAGGGAGCTTCCCCTCCTAATTTGAAGAGCAGTTTATCTGTGCATAGCTGTCCGTTTCAAATACGCATTCCAGAGTTGCGAATTTAAACGCCAACACTGGGTTTATTGTCAAAAGTATGCTAGCAAAATTTTGGGAAATTTTGAAAGTAGGGTTTCATGCCCTATTTTTTGGAAAACCCTAAAAATAGAATCTTTGCAAAAATGGCTAAAATTGATTTTGATTGGTTGATTCTTTGTCACGATCATACTGTGGTCCAGTCAGAATCATGAAAAAGTCAGTTTTTCTTTGGTGGGTCTATTTCGCTTTTTCAGAAAAAAAGATAGGACCTTCGAGGTCATCAATGAAGGATGGCCAACTACCAAGTTTCAGAATCAAAGTCTCAAACACTGCACAAAATAAACTACGACGAAAGATGCTCAAAAAACGGTGAACGGAGGAAGGGGGGTTGGAAAATTGCAAAAATTAAACTAAGTCTGGAAAAGTTGGATGCCTTATCTCAAGGGAGGCGCTTGGTAGTCAATGCCTTACTCAAATTTTTCAATTTTTGTAGATCACGCACGCGCAACAGTTAACCCATTCAACACATCAATAGCAGCAATCAATGCAGTCGACAAGCACATGAACACGGAGCACGAGGAGGTTGAAAATCTTTGAAAAATAGCTAAGTTTGGTGCGCAAAAGTGCCCCTGCTAGCCAGGAGTGCCAAGATTTTAGGCAGTGAAAAGTGGTTTTAGGGTTGACAGGTACAAACGGGGTCGAGGGGCAATGCCCATAGCGGGGTCTGGGGTCAATGCCCATAGTGAGGTCAAGCAGTAGCACCTCTCGCAAGGTTTGAGGCAATGTCCTTAACGCGATCCCTGTTGCGATATAGGGCAGGGTCAAGGGGTGGAGCCGCCCCCACCAAGCCCAAATAAGACCTCCAAAACCACGCAAACCTTCATGGCGTACATCATTTTGCATTCATAGTAAGACCCAAATTAAGACTATCAAAGCCACACAAACCTTCATGGCACACATCATTTTAGTGTTTAGGGGGCAAATGAGACTTTTAGTGTTAAAAAAACTCAAAAAAATTTAATAATAATGAAAAAGGTAAAATTTGCCTGTATTCAGGAAAATCCACCCAAATTTTGCCTGGGTTTGCTTGGTTTCGAGACCTAGGGCCTAGGGCCAACAAATTGTTAACATAGGTTATGAGTTTAGAAAGGGTTATGTCATGTCATTTTCCGAATGAGGATGATGTTCCTAGTGCGACTTTATGATATTTTTGACGTACACAAATTACTTGGGTACTTTGTAGACTAGGTGCTCAACGTTAAATCATGTAGATCATTTTTTTCAATACATAGTAAGCCATATAGAGCATTGATTCAATTTCTAGTGAACAACCTCCCTTTATGCACTTTGATGACTTCTTTGTCTCGTTTATAAGGTATTCATAAAATCAATCTTCTAATTACATCTGGGAATCAGGAGAGTTAAATGTCCTAGATAATATTTAGACCAACTAGTGTATAATTCCTTTCCTATATCGATGTTAGAAACACTTGATTACTAAATATTTTGGCTTTTCTTGGCCTAGTAATTGTCCAAATTGATGCTTGGTAATGTGTATATTTTGAATATTCACCAAAAATATGGATTATGCATAGTTGTGAAGTATTTTATTTTAAGATTTCAAAATATAATGTTTATTTTAGTATGCCAATATCTACTTTTCATGCTTCGTAATTTTGGATTTGTTAACTATCTTATTTTCTTGGTCACATGGTATTCTTAGGCTCCACAAGATCTGGTCGATCTTACGGAGTACCTACTTGATGCTTCAGCTTTTTTAATGCTTCTAAGTTGAAAATATTGAAATATGTTATTGTGTAAGATGTTTCATTCCAAATGCTTTCAAATTGTAGTGGTTTAGGTAAAATACTACTTGATTTCCATACATTTCATAAGGCTTCTAAAATTAAATGGAAATATTGCTTATTGATGTAAGTTATTGTTGAAGCTTTGCATGTTCTTTAAGTGGGTGGAACTAGTCTTTTCCCTTACATATTCCAGTTAGGAAGATTATCCTTGTGAGTTATGTAATAATTGTAATAAATTTTAACATTTTATCTATTCGCTTTATTGTTTGATTTTTATGCTCCTACTTATGTCCTTTTCTTCATCAGGAATATGTTTGGACAAGTAGATGTATGAGGTGAATGCACATTGTACACACTAGCCTCATTTGCAATCCCCTAATATTTCTCCTTTTTCTTCGTGAAAATTAAACTTGTAATTTGGTTTTTTAACTGTCATCCTTTAGGATAAACACCTTAATATTTAAGGTGTTTAATCCCATTGAGACATCATCAAAATGCTTAGTGTAAGGAATGCCACTTCATGAAAATATTTTGTGCGACCTAGACAGTGGCAAATATGTTCATTATCTGAACTATGATGTTTTATTCAACTGCATATTAATATATGATTTCTTCTTGTAATTTTTCTTCTTGCAAAACTCTTACGTTGCCATTGCCTATATCTTGTTTTATATATGTTTTTTTATTTTTGTGTTGAATCACTTTTTCTTATCACACATTTTCCATAATTTCCTATTAGCTATTAATATCAGTTGTATCTCTTTTTAAGAATGAATAACCAGAAAAATTAATTGCTTATTCATGGTGCATTGATTACTATGAATCCCTAAATGTTAATATACCATCTTTATCCCTTTGAGAAATTGTTCTTGAAACAATGTAGTATTTTATCATTTAGTAAAACTGATCAAATGTTGTTATCATTGGATGGTTTAGTGAAAGATGCAGCAGTGTGGAAAATTCTAAAGAAATGGACAATTCCAAGCCATGCTTGCATTTTTCCTTGGAAACAAGTGACAATTCACATGAAAATGAAGATATAGTAGACGTCTTGGTTAATGTAATTTGCCCTAAATTAATGGAGACAACAGCTAAAGGTATAGTGTACTGCCATGATCTTTACAGAGCTTCATTTCCATGGTAATGAGATTTTAACATTACTATTCTACATAGGCTCTATACATGATTTTCAAATGTAATAAAGTTCTAGTTTTATTTAATTCTTGACGCTGAGATCTTGTAAATATAATATTAGAGGTTATTTCTTTGGTTCAAAGCCCTTTTCTATTTTTGTAGATATTATCGTAGGTATACATGACATACATAATTTGCAAAATAACAAAAGAACAAAACTGATGTTTTTCAATGACTAAATAGCAATTCACCTAGATAAACATGCTATAAATTCATTCTTAGAGCAGAAGTTCATTCTAGCAAAAGGAAGAGGTAGTAGGAGATGAAAAAGATTGTGAGGAGAAATAATTTCCAAATTAAATTAACGTTATTAATTGTTTTTTCAAAGGAATCTGCTGGATTTCATTTTGTTGATCAGATTAAAGAAGTTCTTAAACAAGATAGCCTAAATCCACATTAACATGGCTCAACAGCCTAACAAGATAGTTTTGGCAAAGAGGTGGGAACAATGTCTGAGATGGTTGAAGAAGTTGTCCAAGCTTATGTTTTTCCTTGATCCAAAGGTGGAATATTTTTCAAAATGTGTATTAGGTTGTTTTGTGATCTTGGAACCATAGTTCCTAGGGACTTGTACTTTGACCTTTGGTACTTGTCTCTTGTATTTGAGATGTGTTTGTCTCCGAGATCCATATGGGAATCTCTAGACACTGGGATACTTTAGAAGTTTCTTTGTGTCTCTATAAGTCTCCTAGAAGCATCAATTCAAAATTTGAAAACTTCCTATAGTAGTTTATTGGATATATTATACAAATTCCGTTTGGTTTCCTTGGAGTGCCTATATGTGGCTGATAAAAGCTAAAAAACCTAAAGAAATATAGTAAGAGTCTTCTGGTTTTTTATTTTTTGCATTAAAATTTATAAGTTTAATTGTAGCAAAAAAATTTCTTATCATATTTTTAAGAGTTAATAGTATGAAGGAAAAGAATAATAAAACTTAAGATGTGTACATGTATTGAAGCATTATCAATTGATTAAAAATATATTCATCTCCAAGGAACCCTTGCACAATTTTTTTAAACTAATGACATTCCACTCCTAATCTTTGTCTACCATCTCTATTCAATAATGATTATTTCAACATTTTAGATTGTTGCTTTTTATTTTTAAAGCATTTTAGTGTTTTATATTCTTGTAGTGGTGAAACTTACATACACATGCAATTCTACCTTATGTTTTGGACCCAAGGCAACTAGGTTATAATTTATGCATTGGTTAGTGTACAAGTTGGTGTATTTTTGTTTTGAGTGGATAAATACTTTCAATTTGTCCCTATTTCATCTCCACACATTGCAAGAGTTTGAACTCACCAAATCCACCATTTGCCACACCGGTTTAGAATTTTGGATGTGGAGTTGACTTAGGCCACTTCTGTGTGTGAATTTGAACCCTAAATCTTTACATTCAAAGTTGTTAAATTGGGCCCATGCTTCTCTCTTCTAGTAGCTGTTATGAGCCAACTAAAGCACAAATTATTTCAAATTGCACACTAGGGTGGTGTATTTAAGGACTAACCAATTCATTTGAAAAATCTAGGGGAATCTAGGATTGATCTAGGATTCGCTAAGAAATAAATTGCAAAAGGATAGATTATTAGACCAACATCGTAGGGGCATGTTGCATGATTACGTGCTATCTTCGATCTGTGTTCATCATTGTAGGATTGGTCCATCTAGGTGCTTGACTATTTGTTGGCGTTTAAATTCGCACCTCTGGAATGCGGATTTGAAAACGGACAGCTATGCACAGATAAACTGCTCTTCAAATTAGGAGGGGAAGCTCCCTCTTGCTGATGGTGTTTGAAAGAAAGTAAACTAAAACTAAGTTGCCTATCTTTTTGATCAGCTTAGAGCACAAGGTTTTTTAAACACAAACGCCGCAGCTGAGATTTTCTAATAAGAAGTTCAACTACGACTAACTTAAACTAAAGACGTTCCTAACCTCTCAAGTAATAGCAGAGCAAGAGAAGTTAGAAATTAACAAGGTAGATTTTCTGACAAAAATACTTCAATAATCTCTCTTTCAACGAACACCTACACACTTCACTGCAAGCTGAAATAAAGATCATAAAAGTAGAACATAGATAACGGAAATCTGAGATTTTGGACCAAGGCAAAAGAGGCTCATGATTTTATTACTCAAATCTCTAAAACAAAGCTCACTTCTAACATGCCTTGAACAAGAAATTGCAGCTAAAGAGGCTTGCAAACTTATTCTTAACACAATAGAAAACAGCAATCACACTAACTCCTTGTTGGCTAAAGAGGCTCAACAATTTGCTTATCACAACACAAATGAACAATTCTTGAGCAACAAATAGAAGGCACAATAGGCTCAGCGTTTTGTTCTCACTAGCACGGTTAAAAAACTAAATGAGCAAAGGCTCTTATTTATAGAGAAGCATAGGAGTAGGGAACCCTAAAATCTCCTTGCTTTCACAATCTAGGGCTTGCTCAGCAAGCAAGCTTTATTACTAAATCTAGAAAGATAAAACCCTAGAAAGCAGAAAAAGCGGGAACCGCCAACTATTAGATCTTATCTCCTTTCTATCCTCAAAGAATGGATAAAGATTATTCCAAGAATAGAAAGAAAGCGGGAAAGAAAGCTTCTAGAAGAAAGCTGCTTTAAAGCTCGATCACATCCACTAGGAAGTTAGAGATTGTGTCCCGGTTCGGTGCATCTATGCCATCAACAGCAAAACACCGCTTTTCAAGAATATCTTCAGCATCTGCAATAGATCTCAGGAAATCTTCAACCTCATTGGCCGCTTTATCGAACTTTGCTGACATCACTGAAATATGGCCTATCCTTCCACCAACTGGACTGCAACTGTGAACAACACTCTGGAACTGATTTTGCACCTCCTCAAGCCCGACGTAAGAACCATCTTCAAGACTGTACTGAGAGGGGATCTCTATGACGAATTCGCTGATGAAAAGAAGAGCTTCAACCACCCTTTGTCTGTAGGTGATGAATTCTTCAGATATCCTCTCATAGGTTTTAACTTTAAAAACGTGACGCTCCCTCCAGGCAAGGATTTGTTTCTTGTGTTCTCTTGAAACTGCTGAACTGTAAGCCGTGTCTAAATCAGCAATGATAATCTCATGTCTCGGTTTTACTTCAGCTAGTGTCTGTGCAATCTTCTTGCTATATTTATCTTTATGCATATTCCACATCCTTTCGCATTCATCCCTTGAAAGAGTTACGCTTTCAGGCCACGGGGGAATGGAAAAACACCTTTCGACCATATCAGGCTTTAGACTGCAAATCAATCTACCGTCTGCTGACTGGATCTCCCTAGTAGCCGGGTTGTAATGCTTAATACAAGCGATTACGAACTCAAGGCTCTAAACTGATATAGGAATTGACGCTGCTGCGAGGAGTCCAGAATGTCCTAGGTTCTTGATTGAAGTGTTGCCTGCTCTCTCCAAGGCATGTAGATCGAACACCGCCGACATGATGCAAGTCCGTCTCACTGTTTTGATATAATTGTGAAAGAGAGCTGATTGGGACTTGAAAACATTAGGAGTGTACTCCATTTCGAAAACTCAAAGAATGATCAGAACTCGCCTTGGTTCGGACAAGTCTTGAACAATTTCTATTTTTAGAATGCTGATTTTTGTGCTTCAACGGACAAATTTTTGAGAAATTTTCGAGATATGGGTTTTGTTCGTAATTATCGATGCAAGACAACCCGTGATCGTCCGCTTTTGAAAATTTTGAATTTTGCTTGAAAAGCAGCAAACCCTAATTTCTTCAATTTTTCTCGAAAAAAGCCGGCATCGGGTTTTGTTCAGTAACAAGATTAGAAATGGACCCAGCTTGATTGGATTTGCAAAATCCTGACGTTTGATTGAAAAAGCAGTCAACCCTAGATTTTGAACTTTCTTGAAAAAAGCTGCGATATGGGTTTTCTTCAGAAGACTGATTGGAAAGGACCCAGATGGTTGAAATTTGAATGCACTGAGGTTTTCACTGACATGCAAAATAAAAGCACTTGCTGCAACCTGATGAAGTTCTTGAAAAAATCTTCAGAAGATTAAGGCAAAAAAAACCCAGATGACTGAAAAAAGGAAAGCCTTGGCCTTCTGCTTGAAAAATTGATCTTCTGGAACAAAAAGCTTGAAAAAGCAAGGGTTTATGCTTGCTGATCTGAAAAATCTGATGTAAAACCAGCAAAGATGGATTCTTGAATCACAAAAATTCTTCAAACTTGCTGCTCCAACTTTCTCCTCTGGATGCTACTTGCAAAAATAATGAAAAATACATGAAATAATGATGTTAAATAGACTTAGGGTTTGATTTAGGTTTTTCTTTCTTTTTGCTTTTATTTTCAAAACCCTAAATCTCAGTCTCTTTGAATTTGGACGCCATCCTTCTCCTCTTGCAATCTTTTGAAATTTTGAAAACTTCGAAAAATATTCTAAGGCATGAACATTTGGGCGCCTTTCCTCAACAGGGGTGCCCACTTCTTCCAGTGTTAGTCAAAATTTTAATATTTTCAACTTTTCTTCATTTTGACATGCTACTTCGCCTCTGATTTCCCGTTGACAGATTAACCCGACAGGCGAGCTGAATGGTTCACGGCGGAGCCTGACTGAAACTGAGAAAGAAGTTTTGGAGGCATCTTTGGCGAACGACTTCATCTTGACCTCCGAATTCATGGGAGCCTTTTCCTTCCAAGGGCGCCCATTTCTCCCAGAGAACCATTTTTCTGATCTTCAAATTTCCTCATTAAATCCTCTTCTACAGAAGATCTCGTCGGATCTGGAGCTCCGGGCGTCGGATTGACTGGACATTATACTCATCGCGAAGCTGACGAAGAATGAAGAGGGGTCTTCTGGAATGAACTTTGCCCAAAAGTGAGTTTAAGGCTTCCAAAAGTTTGGGCGCCCTTCTTGACTGGGGGCGCCCACTTTACCCAGACTTAGATTTATTTTTTGATTTTTTGTGTTTGCTTCTGAATTTTGGTTCTCAGCCTTTGTTGGACCCCCTGTTCAGCTCCTTGTATCTAGTTGTCATGTCCCCTTCCAGTTGACATCTCTCAGAGCTGATGATTAGCCTATTATGTGACCCTCGTAGGCTGATAGGATGGATAGAGGGTCTTGACGGAGCTTGGCTTGGCTTCGGTTGTCAGAATTTTATCAGTTGGCTTTGGTTCGGGCTCATTCGGACACCATTTGCCTGAATTGCTATTTTTAGCAGTATTTGGCACTTAGCGAGGCACCCCTGCTATTTTTAGCAGTATGGTTTGGTCATGTGCAGAATCACTCACTTATTCGCTAGCTTCATATAGTTCGTGAATTGAATATATTTTGAGGGAGATATTAATATTTAATTGATTAATTAAATATTAATTATTCGGAGCTTATGTTATAAAGTTATAATATTTTAAATATTATAACTTAAGTGATTTTGCTGAAGGGGGTCGACCATCATTGAAGGGGCCATTTTTAATTATAATTTATAATTAAAAATGAGATCGGAAACTATTGAAAAATTAAAAGAGAAAAGTTTGAATTTATTTAAATGATGCTTTTGTGTGAAAAGTCGAACTTTTGAGGATATAAGGGTTTTTCATTGGGATTGAGCCATTATGTTGAATATTGAAATTTTGATCAAGTCTTCTTCCGGAGAACGAAGCCTAGGGTTTCAGTTGTCTACAGACATTGGAGAACGAGCCATCTTCAGTGTTGCGATTTAGAGGCTGTGAAATATCAGCTGATCTATTGCTTTCAGAGAGATATCTTCATTCAGGAGTTATCACAGAACGTTCACAGAGCATTCATCTTCAGAGTTTTTGTTTGGGTTTCAGCCAGAAAGCATCCTTCAAACCTAGGCGCATCTTATTCTAAGATCTGGACATTGATTTCAAAGGGTTGTACAAATTGTACTTGCTGCTGTGACAAGGTCGTACCATTGCTACAGGCCGTACTTCTTCATTATTAGGCCGTACTTTTGTTTTGGGAAAATCGCCTATTCTTTGGGTCTTCTGTCTTCATTCTTTGTGGCGCCTAAACCTCTGGACCATTTCCTGAGCATCAGACGGAGGGAGAAGTAGATTTATATTGAAGCCGTACCATTTCATGTACTCTTCCAGCTTGCTGCAATAATCAGGTTTTCATCAGAATATCGTTGCCTTTTTAATTGCATGTTATTGGATCTTATTTGTAATCATTCCAGAAGATAAATAAATAGTCTGGCATCAGCATTTTCAATAGATTCTATCATTTCCAGAGTTGTATGATTTTATTTGAATTTTATATCAAATTCTTGCAAAATCACATTATATCATTTATGCACAAAAAACTCAAAAAAACCAAAATACACAAAAACAATAAAAAACAGTCAGTTTTCAGAAGCTAGCGGAAACAGGGGTTTCTACAGTGGTATCAGAGCTAAATCCTGCCATCCTGAGGGTTTAGCAATCTTATGTAGCCACAAGAGGTTGGGTCACACAGGTATTATACTCGCAGGAGAGCCTTGATTGACAGGCAACAGGGTTTGAATAGGCAGCCGGGAAACATGGCTGACAGAACAGATATTCCTAGAACAGAGATTCCTCAAAACCCTAGGGATCAGGACGATGCAGAGGTTCTACACGCTCTCAGAGATTTACGAGCAGGTCAACGGCAGTCTAACGATGTGCTACAGCAGTTGACAGTGGCACTCCAGAGGTTAGGTACGCCGAGGAGACCGTCACCACATCATGACGAGGACAGGAGTAATGCAGGATCACGAAGAGCACCTAGGACTGCTTCACGGACGGCAGATAGGCCCACTAGGCCTACTTTTGTGAGACAGGAGGCCGATGAGGATATGGCAGGTGAGGAGCATGAGGAGTTGTTCGCAGACACACTTATGGCAGCGAACGAGGAGTGGGAGTTAGTACCACCTGATGTCAGAGAGAGGATTACCTTTGACAGATTCATTACACAGAGGAGAGAGCATCACAGAGGTCGACAGGATTGGAGACCTAGACATCAGAACAATGATCTGAAACATGCTACAAACAGACTCAATCTAGCGATGTTCAATGGTAGTGGTAAGGTTACAGCTCAGGCCTGGATCAGTAAGCTAGACACTTTCCTCACATTGCGTCCGATGGCTGAGAGAGATGCTATCAGGTATGCGACATTGCATCTTGAGGGGGTAGCTTACGATTGGTGGCACCACGGGATGGTGACACTCCAGCATGATCGGATCACCTCATATCAGGAGTTCGTTGACAGGTTGGTGGAACGATTTGACAGGAAGGATTCAGAATCCTACTTCAGAGATTTGGCTCAGTTGCGACAGAGTGGCAGTTTGGAGTCTTACATTGGTGACTTCCAGAGATTGTCGGTTATGGTTCCTAATATTTCAGAGAGGCGACTTGTAGTGCTTTTCATGGAGGGACTGACGGAACCATTGAGAGGTTGGATCAAAGCCTTTGATCCTCCTTCGTTACAGGAAGCCATGAAGAAGGCGCGTAGCATGGAGTTGGCAGCACCATCCAACAGATTTAACTTGAGAAACACCTCTTCATTCAGGGACAATAAGGGCTTCAATAAAAACAGAGAGAAATCAGATTTTAACATAGATAAATCAGATTTTAAGAATGATTCAAAGGGGAAATCAGCAGCACCACCTTTGGATCGAGAGGCTCTTAATGATCTACGCAGGAAGAAGCTTTGCTTCTACTGCAAAGGTCCCTATGATGCCAACCATGATTGTCCTTTGCGGCCTAAGGGCAAGGCCAATCGAGTGATGTGGGCTTATTACGAGGATTCGGAATCAGAGAATTCTGAACAGCAGGAGAGTTCTGAGGAGTCAGAGTCAGAGGCTTCAGAGCCTAAGGCAGAGGCAGAGTCAGAGCTTCAGATTCAGGAGGCACGCCTATCTAGCATTCAGCAGGAAGGTTCATTCAGACTTCGTGGAGTTTTGGCAGGATAGAGGGTCATTACCCTTCTTGATACAGGAGCCACCCACAATTTTATCGATGCTAGATTTGTGGAGAAGCGTGGACTCATCACTGAGGAGTTCGAAGGCATTAGGGTTAAGGTGGCCGATGGTTACACTCTCAGGTGTGAACGTATGATTAAGGATCTTCCCTTGCGCTTGAACAACTATGAGTTCAAGGCTGATTATTACGTGGTGAACATGGGGGATATCGATTTAGTCTTGGGCATGAAGTGGCTTCATTCACTTGAGGAAGTCACTCTTCGTCTCAAAGACATGGAGATTCGTTTTGATGTGGATGGGAAGACACATTCTGAAGGAAATTCGGGACAGCAACATCAAAACTATTTCTTTTCATCGGATGGAGAGACTCATGCGACATGACATGGTAGAGTGGGCTGCCGAGTGCACATTGGCACCTATACAGGAGGGACAGCATAAGACAGAGTACCATCCTGACATTCAGTAGCTTAGAGTCAAGCATGAGAAGGTATTCAGTGATATTCTGCCAGGGAGACCTCCAGACAGGGGCATCGAGCACATCATAGAGCTTGAGGAGGGTGCTAAGCCTGTCATGATCACTCCTTATAGGCATCCTAAGAGGTTGAAGGATGAGATGGAGAAGACGATCAAGGAGTTGCTTGCGATGGGTCACATTCGACCTAGTAAATCACCATTCGCTTCTTCAGTTGTTCTAGTGAAGAAGAAGGATGGCACCCTTCGCATGTGCATCGATTACAGAGTCCTGAATAAGAGGACTATCAAAAACAGGTACCCAATACCTCGTATAGATGAGCTTATTGATGAGCTCCATGGTGCATGCTACTTCACGAAGATAGACTTAAGGTCAGGATATCACCAGATCAGAGTTCGTGAGCAGGATGTTGAGAAGACTACATTCCGTTGTCATTGTGGACACTTTGAGTTTGTGGTGATGCCATTTGGGCTCACCAATGCGCCAGCGACATTTCAGTCCACCATGAAAAGGGTCTTCCATTCACAGTTGAGGAGATATGTACTTGTCTTCTTCGACGACATTCTTATTTACAGCAGGACTTGGCAGGAGCATTTGGCTCACCTGGAGATTGTGCTCAGTATTTTGGAGAGGGAGTCCTTGTATGCCAAGGAGTCCAAATGTGATTTGGGATGACCAAGTTACTCTACTTAGGGTCATATCATCAGTGCAGAGGGAGTGCGGATGGATCCTGAGAAGATCCGCGCTATTATAGACTGGCCTACTTCGGCGAACCTTACACACTACGAGGATTTCTTGGATTGTGTGGGTTTTACCACGGTTTGTGAATGGTTATTCACGTCATGCAGCACCTATGATAGATCTGTTGAAAAAAGGTGCATTCTGTTGGACTCCTGAGGCACAGGAGTGTTTTGTGAGGTTCAAGGAGCTGATGACTACTTGTCCAGTGTTGGCACTACCGGATTTTTCGAAGCGTTTTGAGCTTCAGTGCGATGCTTTTGGTGAGGGCATTGGAGCGGTGCTTATGCAGGACAAGCACCCTATTGTGTATGAGAGCCGTAAACTCAGAGGGCCAGAGAGGCTCTACAGTATTTATGATAAGGAGATGCTAGCTATAATGCACGCCTTGGCAAAATTTAGACAGTATCTTGTGGGCAGTAAGTTTTGCATTAAAACTGACCACAACAGTTTGAGGCATTTCCTGGGGCAGCGAGATCTCAACGATCGCCAGCAGAAGTGGGTGAGCAAATTGCAGGCATATGACTTTGATATTTCTTATATCAAAGGCACCCAGAATGTAGTGGCTGATGCTCTCTCACGCCGGCCTTATCTGAGCTCTATGGTTCACATTACAGAGGATTGGAGGCATTTGATTGTGGCAGAATATGCCAAGGACACTTGGGCGTCCAGTGTTGTTGAGGGATCGATGATTGACACCAGATACACGCTTGTGAATGACTTGATCATTTACAAGAACAGGATTTATTTCATCCCAGGGTCGGAGATGAAGAACGTTATCATGCGAGCCTTTCATGATGTACCTACTGCAGGACATCCCGGATATTTCAAAACGTACAGACAGATTCGGGAGAGATTTACATGGAAAGGACTTAAGGCAGATGTTCTTCAAGAGGTGTTGAGTGCCCTCGCTTGTCGGCCAGAATGCTGTGGAGAACACGCACTGTGGCGTGATTATTGCAGCTACTCTCGATTCCTCGACAGTGGAAGTGGGAATGCTCGCCGATGGATTTCGGCTTCTACCTAAAAGCCCAAGGACGGATTGCATATATGTAGTTATGGATCGGGGTCGACGGCATGCCCACTTTTCCGACCACCACTTCACACGCCTGCCACGTAGCGTAGGTCTTCTTCCCGCGGGAGGTATTCGACTACATGTTGGGTTGCCCCGAGCATAGTGAGCCGCATGTGATAGTCGGCTCCCGGAGTCACTGTGAGGTGTTCGGGACTTCGTGGGACCTGAAGCTACACCGGCACCACCACACCGGCAGACCGGATGGTCGGGGGACAAAGATAGTGAATAAATGGGTGGAAGGTTACCGAACTATATTGCGTACGGGTCAAGGGATTCATTTGTGCGCAGTATTGCTACTAACACGACATTCCATATGACCATTCAGATATCCCCATGAAGCAGTACCGTTATGAGGCTACTTCAGTTTTCCTCGACTTCCGGCAATCGAGTGACAAAAAGTAGGAGCGCCGGGGAAAGTGCCGGAGACTTGTCGCGTGAGAGTCTGACACTATGAGGGCTCCTTGCTGAGAATATTGCTAAGGCACAGAATCAGCGTATAGTATGCAAATCAGAAAAGGACAGAGGTCTTCTTCGAGGTGTGGGTGACATGGTTTTTATCTGGCGTCAGTAGCCCTACCACGGGCCTTAAAGGGAAGAGTGGTTCAGAGAAGCTTAAGCCACGATATTATGGTCCTTTCAGGATCCTGAGGCGTGTTGGAGAGGTGGCTTACGAGCTAGAGCTTCCGGCGAAGAGCAAGGTCCACAATGTTTATCATGTGTCACATCTCAAGAAGGCGTTGGGACACCGTGTGGTACCTTCAGCAGTTTTACCTCCCCTGATGAGGAGGGAAAGTTATCTCCTAGTACCGAAGCCCGATCCCCGGAGTACGTAGAGAGACAGCTTAGGGAGGACCACGTGGAAATGATTTCAGAAATGGAGATTTGCCAAGGGAGGATGCCAAGCAATGGGAGAGCTAGGAAGGATCTCCAAAGATCGGAGTTGAGATTGCTTGAGGACAAGCAATTTCAGGAGGGGCGGACTGTCATGTCCCCTTCCAGTTGACATCTCTCAGAGCTGATGATTAGCCTATTATGCGACCCTCGTAGGCTAATAGGATGGATAGAGGGTCTTGGATCTGGTGAGCCTGGCTTTCCTAGCCCCCGGGTTGTCAAAAATTTTTATCATTGGTTTTCTCATTCGGCTCATTCCAACACCATTTGCTCAATTGCGGCTCTCTTTTTAGCAGTATTTGGCACTCAGCGAGGCACCCCTGCTATTTTTAGCAGTATGGTTTGGTCATGTGCAAAATCACTCACTTATTCGCCAGCTTCAAACGGTTCGTGAATTAGATATATTTTGAGGGAGATATTAATATTTAATTGATTAATTAAATATTCATTATTCGGAGCTTATGTTATAAAGTTATAATATTTTAAATATTATAACTTAAGTGATTTTGCTGAAGGGGGTTGACCATCATTGAAGGGGCCATTTTTAATTATAATTTATAATTAAAAATGAGATCGGAAACTATTGAAAAATTAAAAGAGAAAAGTTCGAATTTATTTAAATGATGCTTTTGTGTGAAAAGTCGAACTTTTGAGGATATAAGGGTTTTTCATTGGGATTCGAGCCATTATGTTGAATATTGAAATTTTGATCAAGTCTTCTTCCGGAGAACGAAGCCTAGGGTTTCAGTTGTCTACAGACATTGGAGAACGAGCCATCTTCAGTGTTGCGATTCAGAGGCTGTGAAATATCAGCTGATCTATTGCTTTCAGAGAGATATCTTCATTCAGGGGTTATCACAAAACGTTCACAGAGCATTCATCTTCAGAGTTTTTGTTTGGGTTTCAGTCAGAAAGCATCCTTCAAACCTAGGCGCATCTTATTCTAAGATCTGGACATTGATTTCAAAGGGCAGTACAAATTGTACTTGTTGCTGTGACAGGGCCGTACCATTGCTGCAGGCCGTACTTCATTATTAGGCCGTACTTTTGTTTTGGGCAAATCGCCTATTCTTTGGGTCTTCTGTCTTCATTCTTTGTGGCGCCTAAACCTCTGGACCATTTCCTGAGCATCAGACGGAGGGAGAAGTAGATTTATATTGAAGCCGTACCATTTCATGTACTCTTCCAGCTTGCTGCAATAATCAGGTTTTCATCAGAATATCGTTGCCTTTTTAATTGCATGTTATTGGATCTTATTTGTAATCATTCCAGAAGATAAATAAATAGTCTGGCATCAGCATTTTCAATAGATTCTATCATTTCCAGAGTTGTATGATTTTATTTGAATTTTATATCAAATTCTTGCAAAATCGCATTATATCATTTATGCACAAAAAACTCAGAAAAACCAAAATACACAAAAACAATAAAAAACAGTCAGTTTTCAGAAGTTAGCGGAAACAGGGGTTTCTACACTGGTGACTGCGAACTCCGATTGACGTGCCGAATGTCTCACTGGAAAGCTGGATCAACTGCGGAGAAATTTCGTTAGACACACATCTGCAAGTTCATTCATTTGGGCCCTTGAAAACTTGGGCGCCCTTCTTCAACAGGGGCGCCCATTCTTCCCAGACTTAGATTTATTTTTTGATTTTCAACTTCAAGTTTGAAACCTTCACTCTGAACCTTCGTCTTTGATTTGAATTTGCCGGAAGACGACCAGTTGAAACTGTTGACGAAGACAGACATCGCGAAGCTAGGCGGAATCTGAAAAGATTGAGTATTCTTTTGGATCATGGCTGTTGAATTTACCCCTCCAAAAAGTTGGGCGCCCTTCTTGACTAGGGGCGCCCAAACTTTCAACACTTAGTCAATTTTGTAATCTTTTCCAAATTCTTCACGTTGACTTCAGTTTGAAACCTCCCGTTCGGCGTTGAATTCCGGATGACTGAGTAATCTGATAACTGCACCGTTGAATCCACTACGAAGCTGACAGAAAAGTGAGGAAGTTTGACTGGAGACGAAAACCCTAAAACTGACATTTGATGCCCTAAAAAGGTGGGCACCTTTCTTCAACAGGGGCGCCCAAACTTAGCAGTGTTAGAAAATTTCCATGACTTTTCAATTTTCTTCCTTGTTCTTCGTGCATGTTCATCATTTCACCTTCTGCTGGAAGTTTAAGTGTTGAAACTGACGCCTGGCAGTCGAATGACCTCCATTGATGATCTCAGAGCTCAAGATATGCTTCTGAAAAGCAGAATAGACCCAGTAGGGCAAAATTGATTATTTTAAGATTCTGACTACACCAACCTGATATGGACGCATTTTGAGCCAATCAAAATCAGTTCGGACCCTGTCGGACCAACTTTCTATTTTTAGAAAATTTTGCCAGTATCCGTTTCGAAAGAAACCCAGAAAAACCCAGAAAACGTTGCTAATTTTAGAAAATTTCTAAAAATAGCAATTTTCCTAAAATTTAGGGATGAAAAACTGAGATTTGGGTTTTGTAGGGTAAGCTGCTTTGAGCAGACCCAAATCGTCAGATTTTGAAAATTTTGTGTTTTAACCCCTCATGCAAGACATGCACGCCCAAATTTTGACCTTTATGACTGATTTGACAAGACTTTTACTCATTTCTTCAAAATGTCTAAGTGTAACAAAAATTTTAATTTTGGGGTACAACACTATTAACAAATCCCTTTCGAGTAACTTCCTAAATAGTTTCTATTGACACCATTTTCCCAAATGCAGCCATATCAGATTGAGGCAAACCTCATCCAGTTTGCAAAGTTTTGTTAGATCATTCCCAAAGGAAAAGTTTAGATTCATGCTTGGGGTTCACTTTTGTAGGTGTAGAGTATACTTCACGTGAAGGTCATATCAATAAGTGTGACCTTTAACTTGATAGTCAACCAATAATTTATTGTCTTGAAGTTCTTGTTAGGAAGATCTAGATTTCTTGGTATGATGAGTAATCAATTTGTGACATATGTGGCAGTGTTTTCTTCTTTAATTCAATTTTTTTCACTAATTGCATTATTTATCACATTATCTGTTATCAGTCTTAGCTCCTTATCGTAGGCTTCTATTATTGTTTAATTATTCAGCCTAGGACATATAGGTGAGGTACTATTATTTTCCTTTACATAAAATGGTGAACCTGACATTCCTATGTGAGCTAGAATTTTGACCTTGGGGATATATCGTTCTTTATTAGGATTTTTCATATCTGATTTTCTGATTACACCTATTTTATATTAGATTTGATTAGGGTTTGGATCCACTTTTATTTGTGTATCGAGTTATCTTGTTAGGTTTTGGGCTGTCTTTCTCGATGTCTCTTTGATTCCTTTCACCTACTATTGGTTTAGCGTCATTGATATGTTTTCCTTCTTATGTTTTCTGGCATTTGATCTTTATATCCTTTGATGGTATCATGACTTTTTATGCTATGGATGAGGATTCATTTTCCATGGATGTATTGTTTTATCATGTCTATGCTTTCCCCTACTTCAAAGAGTTGGTTAGTGTATTTCCTTCTGTCATGGATATACTCACTTTGCTTGTTTATGAGCTTCATTTTGATCATGTCCTCCCTATGACTATTGATAGTGATGGACACCATACTATTTTACTTCTGGACACTTTTTCCTTCTCATGCTTCAGTTGATGATGGTGATATCCCTTGTTGGGTGGATATGGATGAGCTAGACTTATTCTCTATTGGTAGATTTACAAAGGACATGCTCTATGATAATTGTTCATTAACATCTCATGTTACTTCTATGAATGCTCTTGATAGATATTTGACCTACTGTTATTTTTATGATGATATTATTTCTCCTAGCGAGGAGTTATTGTATGATCGTTTGAATGATATTATTAATGCATTCTTACACATTGAGTCATTTTTTCTTGCTAATTATGAGCATTTTGAGGATGACACCGTATTGGTCAGTGAGTTTAGATTTCATTTGAGTGGTAGAGCATTACAACGGTTTGATTCATCTTTTTTTAAGTTGATGATCTATTACCAAAAGAAATCAGGTTGCAATATAGATGTGTTAGGGAGACCTCATCAGCCAATTGGCGCCAAGTTCCATACAATGAAAACCAAACTATAGAAGCTAACAAGGCTTGGCAATAAATAGTCCATAAAGACTATGGATTAAAGTTTATCATACCATTCTATATGAAAGTTTGCATTAGAAAAGACATCAATGTACAGTGATGCATCATAATAAAAAAAATAGTTCTGTATCTATAAAATATCATTAGCATATTAGACCATAGTAACCAGAATTAATATAGAGTTTTCCTTAAAACCAACAAGAGACATTCTTGTCAACATATAGCAGTCATTCCCAGCAGCACCTTAGGTTATTAATTTTAATAAATACATCCTTTTCAAATGTGATAATAGGGGATGAAACAATACTCTTGTAACTATTATCAGAGTTTTGGTTCCTCACTTCAAGATCAACATCCTTATCCACAGTCAAGTAAGAATTATAAATTTTACAATATTGTTTTTGAAATTCCATATAATTTTTGAGAAATTTTTCATTTTGCTTTTTGACATCATGTTGCCAAAATTGAGGAAATTTGATATCTGATTTGTAGACGATAGTTGAATCTTCATTCACTATCTTCATAAACCTGTCTTTGGGAATCTCCAACATCATAATAATCTATTCAACAATATAAAAAAGAGTTAGTGTATCTAAAGACTTTGTCAGGTGCCTCTTTTTGTCTTAGAATATGTGATGATCACCCCTGAATTTTTTTTTGTGATTTGTTTCAGAAGTAGATGGAAATGCAGAAGTGTTTTGACTTCAAGACTCATTCAACATTATGATTGCATGCATTGATAATATCATAACATTGCAAGAGAATATCTTTGCATTACATCAAAGCATATAATAGCTCTATTACAATATCAAAGAGATTTGATTAACAAACTGTAATCAGATTAAAGAAATTAATATCAGACATGTTCATAGTCCAAACAATGCACTTTTCAGTCATTGAAATGAACAGCAACACATTCCAACTCTTCACGAAAGGAGCTAGTAGAAGTGCTAATCAATCCCAAACTTGTAATGTCCCCTTTTTAGCCATAAGCATTTCAGTTACCTTTAGCCTATTTCTGGAATACTATAGGCTACTCCGAGGCGTTTCTAAGGTTTTCCAAGATTCTTGGAGGTTTCTTGTCTACTTTACAAGAGGCTATTGCAGGAGTTTGGCAGAGAGTTTTTTGGGTCTTTTTGGGTTTTCTGAGATCCTTTGTGGGCAGTCACTGCTATTTTTAGTAGTGTTTATTTTTAATACTTACTATTTTTAGTAATTCACAGTTGCATCTTATATTGTGCTTATTTTGAGTTTGGACACACTATTTTTAGCAGTATGCTATTTCTAGTAAGTGCTATTTTTGGCAATGGTCCTGGTAGCAGTTCAATGCAGGGTTTCTATTTCTAGCAGTGGTGGCAACTTAAGTTGTTGGCATCTTGTTACTTTTGGTAGTTTGTGCTTCCAACAATCTTGGATTTCGAAAACTGGAATATTTGCAACTTAAGTTAATTTCATGAAGTAAAAAAAGCCCCCTTGGACCCCCACGCCTTGCATTTGACAACTTAAGTTCTTTTTAAAAACCAAATTTGATGCATGACTATAGTGGACGCCAAAAATGAAGGTTTCAAGTGAATTTTAATAAAGTTTATTTTCTCCCTAAGTGTGGCGTCCCCTTTTGGAGGGAAAAGGAATTCAAATTTTTGGGTCTCAAAGTTTTATATATACTCCCTCATTTGCTCTTATTTGGTTATGCTGATTGATGATAACAAAATGATGTTAGAGTGAGGATTGAATCCCTCAAGGGATTTGGAGACGAAAACCTTCAAAGTTGCTCTAGTTTCGAAGTTGAGAGATACTCCCTAGCTAGACGTTGGAGTGGCTTCACTGCAGGAGTCCCCATTGGAGTTACTGGTGAAATATTTTCAGTTTGTTTTCGATTATGGATTTTTTTTATGTCTTCTTGTAAAGCTCAAAAAGAAACTCACATACTAACAAAGTATTTCCAATAATATTTGCACATTCCAAGTAAGGTAAGAAAGTAAGGTAAGAGTAAATCATGTATATAACATTAACTATTCATAAGAGCTCAAAAGCAAGTTCAATAATGAATTTCATTACATTCATTAAGATGGTATACAATACATCTATTTCAATGTTACATCAATAAGCTTTCATCAATACATCTATTTCAATGTTACATCCATACATTTAAAAGTAAAGTTACATTTACAAATGGGCTATGTAAGCCATACAAAGTAATACAAAGAGTACATCCATAGCATAAAGATTCTTTGATCCTCAACCTCCTTGACACCACTGGTCTTCTTGCAAGCTGA